>JADGJF010000537.1:0-18519 GCA_027596845.1 Quaeritorhiza haematococci | reverse complement strand
GTTGAGGGCGGTGAAGGAGGTGCGGAAGGAGGAGGGAGTAGGGATGGGCATGAAGCGAGTACCAACGTATTAGAGCGGAACACATCACAACAAACCATTACTTCATCAAGCACAGACGACTCTGTACGCGCACCAGCCTCATTCTCCTCACTATCCTCAGTCTCTTCACACTTGTCAGCTGCCGACGAAGAAACAAAAAAACATAACCCAGAACCACCAAACAAAAAAAAAAAAACTCCATCACCACCCAGAGACGACCCCGACTCAACAAACACCCCGACTGACTCAACATCACAATCAACACCCCACACGCCAACACTTACTCCATCACCTGGTGAAGTAAGAGCGGAAGTGGCATCAGGACATCCCTCTTGCAAGAAATGTGCCCGATTATCACGGATACCACCTTCGAATACATCCACCTCATCCAGCTCACAATCCTCGGGCGAAGGTGAACTTCAACGGGCGTCATCATCTTCAACAGTAATTTCAGTTGGGACAGAAGTTGGAGGGGGAGTGGATACGGTATTGGGTGGGGTGATTCGGGATGATGAGACGGAGGAGAATATTAATGATCAAGGTGCAAAACAGGATGATGATGGGTGATGTATATAGGTTGTGGGTGAAGGGTAAAGTTGGAGGACTTGAGGGTAGGGACTTGGGAGGGCGGGCAGATTAGAGAGAGCTCATGAACGCATAAACGAGCACGACTGCGCAAGGTGTTCGGTTTGCGTTTTGAGGGCAGGACGTGCCTCATCTGAGTTGGGGAATAGGTATTACTTGTTAACATTACGATCCAAATCCAAGTTTATGATACCATGACCAATAAGAACTTGAATCTTGGCGTGAATCGTGAGAACGAGTGTTGTTGAGGTGTTCCAGAAAAGGCATTGTGAAGTGATTACAATCCAAATCCAAGTTTATGATACCATGACCAATAAGAACTTAATCCTGGCGTGAATCATGAGAAGACAAGTGTTGTTCAGGTGTTCCAGGAAAGGCATCTGTGAAGTGAAAGTTGATTGCACAGCGTCACGTATTGAAAAGGCAGAAATTCTGATTTTCTGATTTTCCGCAATCTCTATGTTGAAATCTTTTTGGGAAGCGGGTTTAAGTACAGCCTAAGGGTAAGTACACAACACAACTAGGACTATTGTAAAATGGTAAATTGGTTCTCGTAAATAAAAACCAAGAAAGTACAACCACGACGACTAAATGAACAAGACTAGAAAACTCTTTCCCCGTCTATGAGGATATTCTTAGAATCCAGCCATCAACCCTGCAACAAATGTTACGAGCACGCCCATGACCCACGTACTCCTGCTCATGCCCTGAGGTGCTGCACTATTGGCCCTGCCGCCCGGACCCTTTGCTGGCGGTTTGGTGTTGGGTTGAGTGGCACTCCCTTCCAAGTACATGGCGGGTGCACCACCCTCAACACCACCATTACATCCGTACATTGTGGTTAAGTCGAACCCGCGTTCTTTTGCGAGCTTGATGATCTCGTCAATCCCAGCGAGAGGTTCCGGCTTCGTGTCGTGTTGAAGGGCAACGATCCCATTCGGGTACGAACTGTTGAGGAATTGCGCATACGCAGGCCTCACATCCGTGTTCGCCCAGTCCTTCGTATCAAGGTTCCAGTTCGCCACAATCATCTTCAGCTCACTCTTAATAAACGCAGAAGAAGCCGCATCGACGTTGCCGAAAGGAGGTCTCAGCCATTTGGGTCTTGCACCGGTGATTTTGAAGAGGGCGTCGTTTGTGCGGGTGAGCTCTTCGTAGAGGCCCATGGGGGTCATGGAGTTTGTGCGTTGGGCGAGGAACCGGATATCGGGGTGGGAGTAGGTGTGGGAAGCGATTTGGTGGCCTTCTTCCCAGATTCTTTTGACAAGGTCTGGGTATTGGTCGGCTTGGGTGCCCTGTTGGAAGGAGAGACAGAGGATAGGAGTCGTGTAAGGACACCGGAAGTGTGTGTGGGCGGAGTTGCCAGCAAGGACGGAAGGAGAGACAGTGAGGAAGGGTGGAAACTTACGAGAATGAAGAAGGTTGCTTTCACGTCGTGTTTCTTGAGGGTATCAAGGAGAGGCGGCTGCAATAGAAGATACGAAAAGCAAGGTAAGTCACCTAGTCAGCGTCTCCCATTCTAAAACGATCTCATCCCTTCCGCCTGTATCCCAGACCAAACCCCCCAAACTCCGCTCGAACTCAGAAATCAACATACCGTCCCCACAGGATGCGGCCCGTCATCAAAAGTCAGAGCAAGTGTCCCAGCGAACTTGCACTCAAAGATATCCACCGGGGTTGTCCATGCCTTCTCGAACGCCACGGGTTGGACTAACCCAGGTCCGGATACTTGAGGTTGGGCATGAGGGTGAGCGTGTATGAGAGCGGGTGCGGCGAGGAGGGCCGTTGCCGCCGTGTAGAGGGCAGTGGTGAGGTGCATGGTGGTTGAGGGTGGTTGTCTTTTTGTTCTATGTACACGCGCGAGAGAGGAAAGAAAGTGGAAAAAACGAGAGTATGGAAGGTACGATGGAGACGAAGCTTTAGAGGGAGACGGCTGACGGCGTTAGATTTTCGGAGGTGAGGCGCGGCGTGCTTTTGTTGATTGTATCGTTTTGGCGGTGATGAGGGGATCAAGGAGGGTTTTATGTTGGGACTCGTTCTTTTTTTAGAGGTTCAACTCCTTTCTTGTGCCTGTTATTTCTGTACCTGTTTTACGCTTTTTAGAAAAGAAGGTTCAGGCTTCTCTCAAAGTACTCTCGAGCGTCCAGCCCATTGTCGTACACAGCCGCAAATCACCTGAAACTCTGAAATTCGCGGAGAATCTTGGCTACACCAAATGCCCAATGGCTACACCATGACATCAGATTTCATGTTGGTTCAAACTCCGCTCAACCTCCCCTCCTGAAAATCTTTTTTGTTGTTGTCGCGCTACTTTTTAACAGTCTCTCGCCGCGTCTGGTTGTATGTACTGTGAATGAGGACCCCACCCCATCTTGAAGATTCTGGCCATCTATAGTCCCTGGTTTATCGAGACCAGAAGCCCGTCGACAACATCAACGTTCGAGAACGCCCTGGAAACCGCCCCGATCATCCGGAGTGGATTGTTGTTGACTGCCTCCTTCCTCCCAACAAGCGCGTCATTAGAATCATTTGCAACAAACACCATGAGCCTTGGCGTATTATTACTTTTGCCCCAC
Source organism: Quaeritorhiza haematococci (assembly GCA_027596845.1). Lineage (NCBI taxonomy): Eukaryota > Fungi > Chytridiomycota > Chytridiomycetes > Quaeritorhizaceae > Quaeritorhiza > Quaeritorhiza haematococci. Next base: position 15,319 of record JADGJF010000537.1, on the reverse strand, counting down.
GCAGGTACAGAGTCAACGGGTGGAACTAGGTATGTGCATGTCTTCGTTACCTCGTTGGGATGTTCTTGGCGTGTTCTGAACACTTGTTTCCACTACAGAACTCAAGACCCACCACCTTTTCTCCGTCTCTGGCACGGGAACAAGTCGGACCCACCTCCCTTGGTATTTACAGTAATTTTTTTCGGGTTTTGTCTTTTTTCCCATAGGTTTTGAACTATTATGTCTGCCTTAGCCACTTATCTGATCTTCATTCGGAATCGACAGTGATGACATCGTATTTCGTTACTTCGAAGACACAGACACTTTCTATATTTTCTTCGCGAAAGAATTACCCGGCGTTATCAAATACACCGAGGAAACTCCCGAGGTTCGTGTGTCATGCGATGCTCAAGACCGGATTGTTTCGTTAGCCTTCCCTGCGGCATCGCGGACGCTGTGGATGGACGACCTCCTTTGGTGCTATCGGCTGAAAATGATAAGTCTCTGCTCGTGGAGTTTGTCGAACCAGGATATGTGAATGGACGGGTTTCTGAATCATGCGATGCTTTCCAAGGGCTGCGAATATTGAAAAACGAAAGTTCTTCAATCATTGGTGTTGAAACCAGTCGGCCAGATGCAAACGTGGCCCGGCCTTTGTCTGCTGATGAAAGAGCCAGGTTAGCCAAACTGGCTGACGAGAAGGGCTTGCTATGGAAACAATGGATTTGTTCAATGGAAAAGATTGAAGTGTCTTTGGTGCACGCAACTGTTTTGTTGTTTTCTTGTTTGACATTGATGGCTTGTGTGCTCTGAGAATTGAGATCTGTTTTGGAGGCCCAAAAATCGTTGTTGATCTGTGCATGTCCATGTTTTTTATCCACTTTCATGTGTTGTCCTTGTTGTTTTGTTCGGGCCACCAATTCCTCTTCAGTAGTGAAATTGCCATTGCGTTGCAGCTGTCATCACAAGCAGGGCCGAGTACCTCCTTCAACCTGCAATCTTTGTTGAGATGTGCCTTTCCAATTTGATTCACTGCCTTACATTGTTCTGCGCGCCTGTGTTGCGTTCTGGACAATGGTCTTCAGTCGCAATGATATGGTATACCTCCTTCGACGCGTAGCAGCCCCCACATATTCAGTCTGCACCTCCCCTCTCCGCTCTCATCTTGCTTCATTCGTCAACGCATAGCAGCCCCCACATTATTTAATCCGCACTTCCCCTCTCCCCCCTCATCATCCTTCAACACGTCGCAACCCCCACATGATTCAATCGGCACATCCCTTTTCCGCCCTCATCCTCCTTAAACGCATAACAGCCTCCACAGAATTCAATCCGCACTTCCCCTCTCCGCACTCGTTGTCCTCTGTAAACGCGCGGCAGTCTCCACATAATTGAATCCCCATTTACCCCACCAAACCTCATTCCCCTTCAACATCCCCCAAGTCGTTGTTAAGCTGTGGGTGTCCATTTTGGTCCATTCGCTGTATCTTCGTTTTTATACCCGCGTTCGGCTGGTGTTGTCCTTCTGCGTTGAGCTTTCGTCCGAGAAATTGCTGTGCCTGTCCACTTCACCTTCCTCGTCGATTATTTGTCGCGGTCAGTTTGTATTGCGTTGAAGCTATCATCGAAATCCATACTCATATGCATATCCAGTGTGCGGTTGGTTGAGCACCTCTCTCCACCCTCGTCCACCTTCAACGTGCCTAAAAATCGTTGTTGAGCTATACGTGTTCACTGTAGTTTTCAGGCACCTTGTGCTCCTTGTTGAGCTCGCAATTTTGCGCACCACCTCTGGTCATTTTCGGTTTCTTTCCCCGTCCCACGAAATTGCCGTATGCATGTTGGGTTGCAACCCTTCCCGACTTCAGTGCTGAAATCCGGAGAGCAATTGGTTCCGTCTTCAACATGCCCCCAAATCATTTTTGATCTGTGTTGGTCCACTTCAATTTCTGACTTGTAGTTTGTCCGCATTGATTTTTTCCCGCGTTCAGTCCGTGTTGTTGTTCTGCCATTGCACGAGAAATAGGCTCCGCACCTCTAGTTGTGCCTGCCCTGTTTGGTTTTCTCCCGCGTTTGCTTCTTGTTGTTGTTTCGCGTTAAGGGTCTGGGTGATTGCTGTTGAGTTGGAAATTGGAGCTGAATCGAAATTAGTCCGGAAATCATGCGCATCATTGGCTCTGTACCTCTCTCCGCTCTCAAGTGCCCGTGAATTGTTGTTGAGCTGTGCATCTCCGCATTAGTCACTTTCGCGTCTGCTCCTGCTTGGTTTTTCCCCGTCCAGAGATTTTCTGTTGAGAGCGACTGTCCTTGAAATCTGTATTGAATCACGCGAATAATTGGTCCGCAACTCTCTCCACCCTTGTCATCATCTCCTTCAACACGCTTGAAAATGAATATGATTAAGAAAACTGTCGTTCAGTTTGTATTTGTTGACTTGCACGTTTTTCGTTGTTCCCCCTTTCTGAAGATTGCAACGATGTAATGAAATCGGCGTAGCAATCTTCACATGTACATGATGCAATCCACACCTGCCTCTCCGCCCGTCCTCCTTCAACCTTCAGCAGCATCCACATAATCCAACCCACACCTCCCGTCTCTGCCCTCGTCCTTCTCCAACGCCTGGTGGTTCTCCAGATATTTCAATCCCCATCTCTCGACCTTGTCGTCCTTGAACAGGTCGCAGCCTCAACATGATTCAATTCGCACGTATTTCTTCAATTTGAAATCGTTGTTCAGCTGCACGGATCCTCTTATCCTCATTGATTTTTTTCCCGCGTTGGATTTGTTTGGTTGTTCAGTGTTGAACGTCCGAGAAATTGCTGTAAGGTTGAGCTGCAACTGTCATCAAATTTCAGTCCTGAAATTCCCGCGCATCATTGGTTCCGCACCTCTCCTCTCCACCCTCATCATCAACCACCCTCATCATCAACGTGCCTGCATATCGTTGTTGGGCCGAGTGTGTCCACTACTAAGGTTCTCCACTTACACGCCTTGTGCCGTTGATATTTCCAGGGTTCAGTTCGCGTTGTTGTGTGTGCGCGTTGAAGGTCCAACACTTGCCGTTGAGTCGCAGCCGTCCTCAAAATCCAAGAATTACGCGTGCAACCGTTTCCGCACCTCCCTCCACCCTCCTCCTCCTTTAAAATGCGTGAGTATCGTTGTTGAACTACGAGTGCGTGTCCGCCCATTCAGTTCGTGTTGATGGTCCGCATTTAAATTCCATAAACTTGGTGTTCAGTTGCAGCCGTCATCAAAGCACTGAAATCGGGGGTAGAAATTGGTTCCGCACTTCACCCCACCCCCTTCCTCGCTGGCTGTGTATATCGTAGTTGAGCTGAACTGTTCACTGTATTTGCCGTTGCACGTCTCATCTCCGTTGACTAAATGCCAGATCCAGTTCGTGTTGTTGCTGTGTGTTGAACATCGGCGAACATCATCAAACTCTTTCCTGAAAGCCCGTGTATGAATCGTTCCGCACCTCTCTCACCTTCCTTTTCCGTCACCTGCTTGCGGATCGTTGTGAGGTTGTTCCGCGTTGAATTTCCAAGAAATACTGTTGCTGGAATCCCGTGTGTAATTGCTTCTACACCTCCTTTCCACCCTCGTACTCTTTTGGTGCAAATCGTTATTGAGTTGTGCGTGTTTACGCAATTTGGAAATTTGTGCGCCTTGTTCTCTATTGTGCTGTCCCCGCGTCCGTTCCGAGCAAATGCGGCTGCGTTGCAATCGTGATATTGAAATCCGGCGCAGGATTGGTTCCACTCCCCTCATCCTGTTGTTGATGTTGTTGAGGTGTGCCTGTCCGCGTTCAGTTCGTCATTTGAACACCTCCCCAATACCGTGCTCTTTGACTTCGCGTTCCGAGAAGTCGTTGTTGTGTCGTCAGTGTCGCCAAACCCATCACTGAAAATCAAGGATTATCATAATCGGCTCGGCACCTCTCCACACCACCCCCCCTACTCCTTCGACGTGATCGTAAAATGTTGTTGAGCTGTGCATGTCGATTGGTTGCAGTTGAGATGGAAACGCGCAGTGAACTCCCGCCGCACAGCCCCTGTACACGCAGGTCTCCTCTTCACTGTCGTCCCCCTTCAACTTTCCTGGAAACGGTTGATATTTCGATTCCACCTTATCACCACTCCCACTGATCCCCGTTGTCCTTTTCGTTGTTTCTCGACGCTCCGAGAGACTGCTGAGGTATATTCGACTCCACACCTCTCCTCCCCCTTCTCCTCCCTCAGTGTGCTTGAAAATCGCGGTTGATCACCCTGCATGAAAATCCTCCACTTTATCCTCCTGGTTGATTCAGTTTCTGCTTGCACGCTTTCCTGTTGTTCTCGTTGTTTTGTCAATTCCCACGTCCTCCTTCAATATGCCTGCTGTGCGTGTCTACGGTAATTACTTCGTCATTTGCATGCTTTGCCCTGTTAACCTTTGCCCGCTTTCAGTTGGTGTGGTGTTGGGGGTTGACCTCTCCGCTTTCGTCTCCCTTTCCCCTTCAACTTTCCTGAAAATGGTTGACCACTTCCACTGATCCCCATTGTTCTCCTTGTTGTTAGACTGCTGAGGTATACTCAATTCCGCCCCCCTTTTCCTCCCTCAATGTGCTTTAAAATCGTGGTTGAGCTGTGCCGTACCGTGCCGTGCCTGCGTTCAGTTCGCCTGTTGTGTGTCTTGTCCTCCATGTCCTCGATGTCGTGTTGTTCTCCCGCGTTGCAGGTCCGAGAAATTGCAGTTGAGTCGCATCTATCATCCCAATGAGTACTGAAATTGCGAGTGTACTTGGTTCCGCACCTCTCCCCACCCACGCCCTCTTTCAAGCTGCTTGAAAATCCTCCACATATCCTCCTGGTTGATTCACTTCCTACCTTTGCGCCTTCCTGTCGTTCTCATTGTTTCGTCCCTTCCCACCTCGTCCTCCTTCAATATGCCTGCTGTGCGTGTCCACGGTAATTACTTTGCCACTTGCTCGCCTTGCCCTGTTAACCTTTGCCTGCTTTCAGTTGGTGTGGTGTTGGGCGTTGACTTTTAGAGAATTTGCTGTTGCGGTGCACCCGTCCTCAACGCCAGTCCGGAATCCCACCTATGATTAGCTCGGCAACTCTCTCCACCCCGTCCTCCACCCTGGTATCCCTCAACGTGTTTAAAAATCGTGGTTGAGCTGTGTCTGTCCAATTCAAATCGCGTCTTGCATGCCTTTTCCTTGTTGAGTTGAGTTTTTTCTCCGTTCAGGGGTTGTTGTTGTTCGGCGTTGAACGTCCCAGAAAGTGCTGTTGAGTTGCAGTTGGCATCAGATTTACGGACGTAGTCCTGAGATCACGTGTACAACCATTCCCGCACCAGGTCCTCTTTCCACCCTCCTCCTCCTTCAAAGTGCATGAATACCGTTGTTGAGCTGTGCCTGTCCCCGTGTTCAGTTCGTGTTGTTGGTCCGCGTTGGATTCCAAAACGTGCTGTTGATCATGAGTCGCAGCCGTCACCGCCAAAGTCCTGCAATACCGCGTATAATTGGGGATGCACCTCGCCCCACCCTCTTCCTCCTCGATTTTCACTGTGCCTGTAAATCGTTGTTGAGCTATGCCCGTTCATGAGTTCGCCAATTGCATTCCTTGTCTTCGCTGATATTTTGCCGGGTTTCAGTTCGTGTTGTTGCTTTGTCTTGAACGTTAGTGAACTTGTTGTAGAATTGCAGATGTCGTCAAAATCATCATTGGAATCGTCGAAACTTATAATGGCTTCCGCACCCCTCTCCACCCTCGTTCTTCATCAACAGCATCGTTGTTGTTCTGTGGGTGTCCACTAACTCCTCCACATTGTCACCTTGGTTTTTTACACGTTGCGAGACTTGGCCTTCGTACGCACCAGGTCCTCTCGTCTCCACCCTCCCACCCCAATATCTTCGTCGCTGATTTTTCCCGTTCCTGAACATCGTCGATATTGAAGCTGAATCTGGGTGAGCCGAAACACCAGCGCGTCGATTTTCACAAAGTTGCCCTTTCCAGTTTCCCTAAGAGCTTCAGCATAAAGCTTCATCTCCGTGCCTCTCCACGCTTCCGTTTGCGCAAAAATCGTTGTTGCGTGGTGCCAAATCATTGATGAACGTCTTTCTGTTGCTATCCACAAAATCCAGCCGTGCACCCTCAGTTCCACTTGCTGAATTGTGTAATCGATTTGGCAGCGTCGATGATCGGTGGGAGCGGAGTTTGAATCTGCGGCTGGGGAAAGAGGGGTAGGTGATTGGTAATGTCAGCGCAGGTTCATGGGCGACAAAAACAATGTGAAAACCAATCACTTAGCCGAAGAAACGACAGTTGGGGAGGTCGTGGGGAGGTGGCTCGAAATGCAGATAGGGTGGCCTAGCGAGAACCTGTACGCGCGTATACCGATCTTGCGGTTGTGATCGCCATGCATATGGTTAGAAGGATGGTAGTAGTTAAGGTATGTTGGGTGATGGAACCTCACATGCATCCCGCCAACAGACAACTCCGCACCTTTTCTTGAATGCCGTGTACGTATGGATTGCCGCATTTCTGTTGGACACCGGGTAAACGAGCTGCGAGGCCAGCGCAATAAAGAACCCTTCGACGCCAAATTCGCCGACGTATACGTAAGGAAATCAGCATTCGTCGAAACTTTCCACTGGTTCCAAACGTCGACAGATTTTACACGTACTGATGAAATTCATTTGAGGCGAACGCAATTCTAAGCCAGCGACGCCGATTCGTTCAACGGAAAAACTCAGGATTCCAGGTGTTGAGACTTTCCACGTGGTCCAGACGTCGCCAGGATTCACATGAACGGATGAAATTCATTGGAGTTGAGTGCAATTTCAAGCGAGCGACGCCGATTCGTTCATCAGAAAAACTCAGCATTCCCGGTGTTGAGACTTTCCACACGTCGACAGATGTTACATGAACTGATGAAATCCATTGGAGTCCAGCGCAATTCTAAGCCAGCGACGCCGATTCGTTCAACGGCAAAACTCAGCATTCAGGTGTTGAGACTTTCCACATAGTCTAGACGTCGCCAGGATTCACATGAACTGATGAAATTCATTGGAGTCCAGCGCAATTCTAAGCCAGCGACGCCGATTCGTTCATCAGAAAATCCCAGCATTCCAGGTGTTGAGACTTTCCACATGGTCCAGACGTCGCCAGGACTCACATGAACTGATGGAATGCATTGGAGTCCAGCGCAATTGGAAGCCAGCGACGCTGATTCGTTGAACGGATAAACTCAGCATTCCAGGTGTTGAGACTTTCCACATGGTCCAGACGTCGCCAGGATTCACATGAACTGATGAAATTCATTGAACGTGTCTAATTTTTAGAATGGGGATTGGAAACGTTCCTTAGGAAGTGTATCGTTTGGACATAGTGGAATTCCACCTTAAGCTTACGTTCCTGATTTTGCTCACCAGGTCTCCAATCCCATGCAGCTTTTCCAGGACGCAAGACAGACCGCGTGCAAGCCAAAACCTGGATTATTTGGACAACAAAATCATCCCAATTATAACAAGCGTGCATCCCCCACGAGCGCCAGCACCCAGACGGGGAGCTACGCATGATTACTTATCTGACCAGATCCTCAGAATAGTCCACACCACTGAACCCCTTGTACATAGTATTGCGCATCACCTACAAACGTTTGGAACATCCAATGATTGAAACGAGGGAGAAAGTCGAAAACAGAAGCAGACATATCCATCACTTGCCATAATCGGATCATAATCGCCACTCATACCGTCGGGTTCGGCAATTTCACATTTGTTCGGCACTCAACTGTTTCGGGAGGGAGAGATCTGTTTCTTGCATCCACAAAGCGAAGCGTTGATGGTGTTGATGGGTTTTTCATGCGCACGTAAAACCATCCGATGCAGAGTTGAAGGATAGACTTCCTCGGTTATTGCCTTGAAAAGCTGCTGGACCTCGAAAACAAACGCAGAAAGTTGGCCACGTCGATATGAAAACCCCATGAGATGTACGTGCCAGCGCAACAAAGAACTAATCTTCCACGAAAAACGATTCCACCTCTGATCCCTCTATCTCGCCGCCGTCCTTGCCTTGACCCTTCGTTGATGTCCCTGTGCACGTGAAGACAGCGAGAGGTTTGCAAAAAATGCATTAATTAGCTTAGAAGCCTTTCGAGTCCTGAACACCACACTACCCCAATCACGCGTACGTCCCAATCAGGTTGATCCCCGAAAATCCCCAATCACACCGTCTGCAAAAATCCCCAATCAAAGTTCCTTGGCAGATGAAGCCTTACCTGAAGCGCTGTAGTGTGCCGCCACAGCATACAGTCGGAGCAATGCATGGTAGTGTAATTGCTTCCATCAGCTAGTGTAAGAAAAAATGTGTTTGCAAAAGGGCGGGATGTGGTTGAGTTAGTTTTGTTTCATGGGTATGCGATTTTGACGATTGAAACGAGGGAGAAGCACAAAGGCATGCCCGTACAGAAAGGCGGGAAAGGCGGGAAAGTAAGAATTTAAAGGGGAAGGGAAGACGCCTCGGATGACAAGCGAAAATGAAGCAGGATAAAGGGATGTGCTTACCTTCCGAGGACGGAAATGCGAAAGAAATGCAAGCAAATTCGTCAAGTCACAATCGCCCGCAGATCCGACGCAAAGGGGTGGGGGGATACCAAGAAATGCGACGAACCCAACATCATTACATCATGACGTTTCTCACCTTCATCCATCCATCCCTGCCTTTATCCTCTTCTGCTTTCTGGTGTAATTCGCATTTCGGATGGAGGACTAGCGGCGCTCCGGCATAGGAAGAGGTGTGATTGGAATTTTTTTGAAGAAGTCTTGATATGAAACAAATTGGAAGGGTGATGATGTTTTTCCTCTGGTTTATAGAACTTTTTCTTGCTCATGCGTAGTACAAAAAGCATTGAAATTCGAACTTGCCTCATTTTTATTGCCAATCCAACCAATCCCAAACGCAGAAGAGGACCCTGGCATATACTAGGGTTTGTCCCCATGTTTCGGTCGTTCATCACCCCAACTATTTCACACTTACTGTTCGCCGTACAAGTGATGAGTCCCAGCGACGGGTTTTGGAACCCTCCGTTCCCTCTTTTCAAGCCCAGGACCGTGTGCTTTTGTTCGTCCGTCCATCCAGTCTTTCTTGGCCTTTGATGTTGCCTTTGCACTCGTCAAACGAATGTCTGTAATAGACAAAGATGTCGGTTCAAGATTAGGCCACCTGAACTGTATCTGTTTGGAATTTGCACAAGAATTGCCCTCTGCAACGCGGTATCCTGACTTTTAGGTCGCATTGTATAGCGCGCGCCATCCAATTATTCGCCAAGCTTAAGGGTGCCGTCGGCAAAGGATTTGCAACCGACGCTGCCAAGACTTGACGTCAAGCAGAGGAAACCTGGGAGGAAAACTCAGCGGCGAAAATCAACCAACATATGTTTTCGCTGTTGCACAGCTGGTTGCTTCTGGTGAAGGAATGATGGACGAGAGTGTGTACTTATTATCTCGAGTGGCTGTATCCATGGTCAATCCACCAGCGTTTTCTTCTTTCACCACCTGTTCATCGAGAAGTAATGTTGCCTTGTTCAAACTAATTTTTCGGTTGCCTCTTTGCCTCTTTGCCTCTCCGAGCTTTTGGTTCCTTTTTGCTTACTCTACATTTTTTAGCATTTTAATAATCTTCGTTTTCATATTGTACATTCTCCACATCTTCAGTATCAAAAGACCGTGAAACAGAAAGCATCAACCCAAGCGCGCCCTTATTCCCCTACTCCCCCTCTTTCTTAACCCTTCATTCCGCTGGCTTACACATATTCCAACTCCTCAATCCCAATATTATCTATCTGACTCAACGCCACGACCATCGCCTCTTCCAAATCCTCAAACTTGGAGTAGCTCGGGATCTTGAGCTCATTGAAACATGAGTGCGCGTAGAAGTGCGTCGGCGATTTGAAAATCTTGATTTTGTTACGGAACCCGCCGTAGGGGATCGCAACTGTCCCTGTTACCAGACGGAGGAAGCGTCGGAGGTCGCTTGGTTCTGTAATATGGGGCATTAGGAAAGGAGAGAGAAAATGAATAGTCAGCGTTGATACGAACACCTACAAACAATGTAACTGTAGAAATGAGGAGAAAGAAAAGCTTAATTCGTGTGTTTCAACTCACTCATTTTCTTTAGAAGCGTCCGCAAGTATCCAGGTGTTGGATCGTTATTTGAGAACAATCGGAACTCGATTTGCTCCAATACCATATTCCCATCGATATACTCGCTCCCAGACAAGGCCAGCATAAGATCCGTGCATGTGAAATGGTTCTTCACAAGCCGTTGCACCACTTCAGAGCACTCAAATCCAATCCTCAATGCCTCCAGTTGGCTGTACCGGGACAAAACGAGCGTTTCCCGCGCCGTGTCCAGCACGTACTCCTTGCGGTTGCGGTTGGTGACATCTTCGGTGACATTGGGCGAGCCTGGGCGGGACCAACTCAAAGCCCAGGCGGATGCATCGACGAGAGAAAGTAGCTGCCGCAAGTGCATGGCGAATCGCGCATCATAAAGCTCGAGCTCACCGAGCCAGCCGGAAACGGTATCTGGGAGCATTCCCAAAAGGTATCTGTTGCCGACGAAATGAAAAAAATATGTAAGCCAATTGTTGAGAACTTCGAATGGCGTTTACAGCAACGGCAAAGAGTGGGGTTCGTACCGATATACAATCGGATGTAATCTAATCGCGACAGGACGCTGCATATCAGGTAAAGATGCATTTTTGTTCAGCGTTTCCGATATACCAACATTCAAAAAGCGCTGCATAATTTCGATGAAGGCTTGCCTCGTCCAGCAAGCATTTTAGCAATGCTTTGCCAAAGTTTCTGAATTGTTGAACATTCCCTTGGAATTTGGCAGCTGGTAGGTAAAACTCGCCCTGTGACAAAAGGTGGTGGATGCGTTAGACACCTCCAAATAGAGGAATATGCCACTGAAAATGAACATTCCAAAAGACACTGATTTTCGTATTTTTGCCACCCTTCGTCTTTCAACGCCCCAAGCCGCCTCCGTAACCAATCAACTCACCTCCGGACTGCGTTCAAAGAGACCCGTCTCAGGTTTCATAGCATGAATGAAGAACTCCGTGAACATATCATGCCGCACGGCCCCAGCATCGACCCCAGTCTCACCGACAAACGACACATGCCACGGCATTTCCAACATTTCCGTTCCAGAACTTGACAACAAATCCATCACTTTCTCAAACACCTTCCCACGGCTGACAGAGACGGCGCGTTCCTTGTTGTTAAACCGCTTACGAATAAGCCGCACACGCTCCTGTAAGATACTGATCTTGGTATCCCGATCAAATAGAGCTCGGTCCTTGCGAAGGACCTCTACTTCAGAGGTTTGGAAGTAGTCGCTGTTGAGAGCGTCAAGAGCGGTGGGACGATTTGAGGGGTTCGGGCTCATGAGTTTGGATAGAAGGTGCTGCAGCTGGACGCGGAAGAGATTGTTGTTTTTGAGCGGGATAATTTCGGGAGAGACTTCGTTGTCACTGTCGGAAGACGATGAGAAGACCTCCAAGAGCTTGGGTCCAGGACGACGACCGAATGTAGCTTCGAAAAGCATGATGCCGACGCTGAACAAGTCCGTCGCGAAGGTGATCGCTTCTGATTTCGGAGGAAGATAATCCAACGACATGCCGGACGTGGTCGATTGACTATCGTCCTGGCCCGTCGATGACCCATCGTCCGAAGTTGGCGCAGGCGAGGCACTCAATACCATATCAGACAAATGGGCATAGTCCACTTCACTGTGGGAGAACCCAGTGATCTTAACCACTTGCTGACCCGTCTCCTCTACCGTCACCAAAATATGCTCCGGTTGCAAATTACGGTGGACAATATGTTGCGCGTGGATGTACCCCAACCCGCTAAAGATCTGTCTGAAAATAGACCGCACCTCGGCGGCCGGGATCGTGTCATTCTGCAAGCCCGCATCGCCGCCACCCGACCGAGCGTATTGGTCCATCATACTCCGCAAGGACCCCTTCGAGCAGTACGGGAACTGCAGGTAGATTTCGAAATCCGCATCCGGATCCAGCAAGACAGCCTGCAATTCCAGAACGTTCGGGTGCCGAAGTCTGTGCAGACTGCAAATCTCGTTGCGAACCCGCGGGTCATCAATGTCCCTTGGGATACGTTTCAGGACCAACGTGTTAGGCATGCCACGCCTTCGGACACGCCAGACGTTACCGAACGACACCAATCTGAACTTGTCAACAAAGTCGGCCGAGAACGATTTGTTGGTGGTGAGACGTGTTCTTTGAAGCCAGAGCGGGATGTATTTTCCGCCAGAGATCATGCCACCAGAGTTCGCTGTCGTGCCCTCTTCATCGTCGCTAGTGTCAGCTCCCTTCGCACCTTCATGCCGTTGTTTGAGCTTTTCCGTGTAGACAAGTTCGGGGAAGTCTGTGGAAGCCAAACCATGCAATTTCTTTGTGAGCTGTTCGACCTGAACTTGCTTTACGCTGATAAAATCCTCCAGTTTTCGGATATGCGCTCGCAACGTCTTTCGTTTTTCCGATGTGCTTTGGAGTCCGGTAACATGCAAGTCAAGCTGCATTTGGAGAACTTCCCTTCGCGTTTCGTGGATCTTCGTCTCGCTTTGGATTATTTCAGCTTGGATCTGCTCGATTTCTTTCCCGGTATTCTGTGAAAAAGAGATGGCGATGTGTCTTAGCATCAAGAACGAACGTCCCAAACCCCATGATACACCCTCACTTCGCAGCTTATAGGCAAAAAGTGAACATACCTGGACGACCCCAAACCTCGTCAACTTATCCTGGTACATCTCCCCAAGCCCCTCAAACTCCTTCCCAGAAAGTTTCCGAACATACTCCCGCAACGCCCCCACATATTTAGTACTAAGATCCGAAAGCCCGTGCACACGTGTCTCACTTTCAGCCAACAAAGGCTGCATGACATCAAACATATCTTGGAAGATGTCCTCGATCCTTTTACCGCTCGTCATCATCGCGCTACCGCTGGTGGCGGTACTACCACCCGCCGATGAGTACATTGACCGCAAATTATCGGGTCCCAAGGCTTGCGAGATTTCGTTAATCTTGAGGGATGCAAAGGAATCGCAACGGGTTCTCCAGTCGTGGTAGTCGCGGAGGATTCGGGTCATGTCGACCATGGCATTGGTCTTGTCTTCGCGGATGTCCTCGGCTTGGGGGCTTTTCCCCTCAAGTTCGGATTCCTTCGACAACCCGCTGGCGTTGTCCTCTTCCTTCTTGTCTGACTGTTGTGACTCCTGCTGGGGAATCTCCAAGGCCCCGTCCACTTTTGGCTCTCCGGCGCCCTCTACGCCACTCGCCTTTCCGCTCGACGAAACAAAAAGTGGAATGATATCCTTCTCCCGGAACGACGTCAGTTTCTCAAGCCTCTGAGTCAATTCAGGCATCAACGCCGTCAATTCACTCATCAATCGCGTCAGCTCCTTCAAAAGCTTGCACCGTTTCTCACGGAGCTCATCGCGGCGTTTAACGAATCGTGCCACTTGTAATATGGACGGGTTGGTCGTCGTCCCTAGAGATCCAGATGACGAAGTTGCACCAGACTGATCGGCTTTGCTAGCACCTGAACTCGAAGATGCGGCACCAGCGACACCGGACTCCTTCTTCACCTCGGCGCCACTACCACTACTCTGTTCCTTCTCCTCCCCCACCTCCTCATCATTCTCTACCTCTCCACTCCCACTCCTCCCCGTGGCCGCAGCCCCAACCATCCCTGCAACAGCACCCTGTATGACAACCCCCCCCACGCCCGCCTTCCCCTTCCCCTTCTCATCACCAACCAAAACCAACGTCACCCTCTTCTCCATCTTAACCGTATCCCGATCCGTCCGATTAAACTGCAGCGTCGTCTTCGCATACTGTTTGGCTAAATCCCCCACGCGGGTCCAAAGGTCTTCGACGGCTTGGATGATTTGGACGTATGTGTTGCCGGTGGAGATGAAGGTGGAGTAGCGATCGAAGACTGTTGAGAGGTTGGAGGTGGGGGTGGGTGATGTGTCGAGCGGTTGGATGCTTGAGGATGGATGTGTTGTGGAGGCGAGGAGACGTTGAGAGAGGACGGAGGAGAGTGAAGTGAGACCTTTGTAGACTTCGATGAAGGCGGTGGTTGAGGACACGTTGCGCGGCACAACTGGAGAACGAGTGGATGTGATGTGAGAACAGGAATGAAAAACGTCTGGAAAGACACAGCGGCAGATATAAGACTCATGCGGACTTCCTACCTTTGCCCAAAGGAAGATATGCATCAACTTCCCAATCCTCAGCAGCCAACGGTCGGAAACTCCCTGCAATAAACAAAGTAGGTGAGCAGATGAAACAAAAGGTGAGCATACACACGATATGAAGGGGTGACCATCTCAAATACAAAACTCCAAAACCTTCCTCGGTTCCCCCACTTTCTGAAGCCCCGCCCGACAACCAGAAACCAACCAAAAAAACCCCTCACCCGCACACCTCACCCGACACTCACCAGTCATCAATCCACTAACATCCTCCTTCCCCTGCTGCCCCGGATTCTTCGTCAACCACTTCAACCCAATCGATCCAGTCATCTCCGGCCCTCTCCCCCCTCTCCCACTCCTCTCCGCACTCGACTCCGCGGCAACAAACGGTATCTGCCTCAAAGTAACGTAACTAGACAATATGATGATCTCGATTTTCTTGCTTTCAGACAGCATCGCAATCGTAGGCCTGTTTGTGGTTGCCGATGCAGATGCAGTTGTGGTGTTACGACGAGTCGGTGTAGCAGCCCCCCCTTCATATTCATTTTGACTATCATCACTTCGAGTCTCCCACCCTTCCTCATCTTCCTCATCCTCATTGTCCTCATCCTCATCCACATTTTCAATCTCAAACTCTCCTACCCCTTCCTCCTCCTCCTCACCCTCTTCTTCTTCCTCATCCTCCTCCCCCTCATCCTCGTCCTCGTCGTAGTATTCTTCTTCCTCCTCCCCCTCCTGAAACCTCTTAAACCCCTCCGCCATCCGAATGATACAATCAATATCATAAACCGGACTGAACGGGACATTGAAATGGGTATAATCGGAGGGATGGAAGGAGGTCGTGGAGTACTCAGCGATAATGTGGGGGGAGTATTTGGAGGATGTTATGGCGGATTTGGGGGAGTAGGTGATGGAGTTGAGACTGGGGTGTATGCGTGGAAGGGGGGAGTTGTGTTAGTTGGAGTCGAGGACAGCAACAGGGGAGAAAACAGGAAAAAAGATAAAGGAACCATTTTTTCGCCCGGCTGCTCTTTTGGGGCGGGGGGGGGGGGGGGGGGGGGGGG
>JADGJF010000536.1:0-18520 GCA_027596845.1 Quaeritorhiza haematococci | reverse complement strand
CCCTCCCCCCCCTCCTCGACCTTGGTTCTCTTGACTATTGGTTTCTCAATGTTGAGCTTGCAACCATTGCAGACAATCACGAGCAATATCAGCCGGTTCTGCAGATGCTGTCATGGCGTCGGTGGTCTTCGCGCTCGCAATGAAATGTTTGAGAGCATCGATCATGGCGTCTTTACGGCACCGAACTTCCAGCGATTTGGTCTCCTTGGTCGACATACTCGTGTTGGCAATCATCTGCAGAAGCATATTTGTGATCGATATGGTTTGTGAACGACAGGTTGGTGTTGGAGGTCGGACCACAACGACGGACTAGACAACCGAAATACGTTACCAGTTCTTTGAATACAGGCTTTTCCATCAAACCCTTCAACATCTTGAGGGTATACTTTTTGACACCGGCTCTTTTGTCGCGATCCCGGCCCCCCTTCTGATCAATCTGAATTGAGTGCGACAAAAATTAAGAGAATTCTGTTGTGAAGATGTACCCCCAACGGCAATTTTCGAAAACGAAGTCACGGAATAATGAGCCGACCTCAGTTTGATGAAGTTGATCAACCATGATATCAACAGCCTTCCCGAGTTTCCCCTGTTCAATTTCGGCATTTTCGGCGACAAATTGAATCTATGACGACGAGGGACATCGAATAAACAGATTAATTCTTCAAGTTCGACTCGTGTCGTATCCACAACCCTCCATCCACTTACCAAAGCCGCACAATAACCCGCTACTTCGGCAGCAGCGCCCTTCAGATTCTCGAATAGGAGTTCCAACCATTCACCGCTTGCGTGTTTGATCAAAACTTTCCGAGTTATAGGGCAAAAACACGCTTGTCAGATACGGAACACAATCAGCAAAAATAAAGTGGAAAGTGGACTCACTCTCCGCTGAATCCTCAGACATGGTATCACGCGCTTGGGATAGATAAAGCAGGAAACGGATCTGTCCATGCAACCGAGGAACATAAACATCAATGCGTCAATGCTCGTACTTTTGCGAATATGTTGTGACTCAACTGAGAACCAAGTCAACGCTTACCGTGTTTTTCACAATGGTGGACGATACTCCTTCCAAGGCAAGCAAAGTATCGTTAGATTGACCACATGGACGGATCGTAGGACTGACAGGAAAGGTAAGTGCCTTACCATTTTCGGACGAGAGGGCCAGATTATTTTGAATACATGCAACAAAAGATGGATCCTTCAGGATACCATCCAACCGCTCGCGACAAGTGCTACAATTGAGTAAAAAAGCGACCTAATATCAGCACTAATTCATAAGGAACTCGAATATGACCAGGGTGTGAGAAGGAATGCGATACACGAAAAAGAAGAGCGACGCATACCTTTCCTCCTGCTTCGAATCACTTCGTTCGTTGGACAAAGGCTTCTGTTGACTCAAGGCGAATGCGTAATTTCCGAGGGAACGGAGACACCGGCTTCGAATCGTGCTCTTAATGTTGGGACTGGTTCGACATGCGAGAGAAGGTTCGTAAGATAGAGAAGTGATAAAAGCAACAAGTAAAAGCGAAACAAAGCCATGGAGTTGCGTCAATCTTGAAAACCATATTTACCTGCTGGAGACCTGGCAAATGCGAGAGACCAAGCTCTGATGTAGGATGCGCGAACACGAAAGATTAAGATGGAGACACAAGTCGAATGCATTCATCATATAGAAGCAGGGTCCAGAGGAGAAAGAAAACCATTTACCAGCGGCATCTCGCATATTTGCGCCATGAAGAGCGGATCGCCAAGCATGGCGTAACTTTCATCTTGTATGGGCTCTGACAGTCGTTTCCCCAATGTCTAGACAATGGCAAAATTAGGAGACTTTTGATTAGAAATATTCGTATAAAATGACCACAGAGAACCAAAAACACTTACCTCGAAATCAAAAGACCCGTTCTTGCTAGTGTTCTGTGAATCCATTTTCGCCGAGTTCGGTTGTGGAGTCGTGGATTTGGGCGTGACTTGCATCGAAGTAGGGGTAACGAATCCCTCGGGGGATTTGAAGGTGGCTATGGATGGCGATTTGGAAACAGCAGCACCGTTAGGCGCAGAGGGACCTAATGCGACAGTTTTGCTGCTACTACTGCTACTGCTCGCACAGTCTGCCAGGCCCCCTGTCTTGGTCGGGGTGTTGTTTCTATCAGGCACACAAACGAAGTATTTTTTCACACGAAGTCAGTAAGAACTCAAAAATGATCAAAGGAATCGCCGATGAAGGTGCGAACCTGGGTGAAGAGTTCAAAAGATCAACGATGGTAGGCGCTTTGTTTGGAGTGGCCAAGGGCGCCTGTAAAAGAGCGGGATTCTTGAGGTACCAGACCGGTTTCTGTTGTTTCAGGTGGGACATATATTCAGTCAATAGAATGGTGAAAAAATGGACATCAGCTGGGATGCCACTTACCGTGTCCGAATCTCGTTTCTCCTTGACGGCTATTTCCTTGATCTTGATTTCGAGCTGGGTCTTGCTTACGTTCGGGAACCTTGATTATCAGCGTGAGTACATTTGTGCATTTTCAAGGGCCAGGCACAGCGTGTAGCTTTAGTGTATATGAGCGGAATGCGATCATTGTGACGGGAGCAAGGGCGTCATCCCACAAGCTGCAAGGAACAAAGAAACTTACTTCTCCTTCAACATGTCGACCATCTTCGTCATCCCTTGAGAACTACCTTGAATAGCCTTCAAAGAAATACAATCAATGACGACCGTCAACAAAATGCATTTCCGCCTCGTTCCGCAAAAGAACCAACTTGAGGATGCCCTCCCCAAGGCCCCATCGTGTCATGCACTATACCTGAGCAAGTTCATGCAACTGACTATCTGGGAATGCCATCTTTTTGCTCGATCCACCGGAAACGACATTAGCGGGTCCCGTACCAGGTGTCGCGCTGACATGGCCTAATTGTGTTTTTGCACTGCCACTGATGTTGGAAGACGTGGTCGGCTCGATGGGTTTTCGGGTTGGAACTTGGAAGGGATTGATAGGACCGGGAGTTTCTATTGATCAGAAAGGGAACGTGTCGCAGGGAGAAGGAAATGTTGGTGGATGTTGAGCCTAGCACTCCTTTATGTTCCATTCCATCAACAAAGGCAAAGGCATCAATAGCGTCTTACGGAGAATTACGCGAACTTCGAGGTTGTCAAACAAGTTGACCAAGCGTGACGACATTTGGACCGGTTCTTCTTCTGTGTCGTTGTGGAAGATCGGACCGACAATTACGGGTACGAGGGGTTGCAGAATCCGACGACGACGGGGTTCTTTGCCTTTTGCGCCTGTATCTAGATCGAAAGCAATGATGTTGGATCAGTCAGAAAGCTGTTTTCTTTTTTCAGCGCGAATATAAATAAGTCCAAGAATGCAGCTCACCTTTTTTTCTTTCTTCACCATGGTTCTCTTCTTCGTCATCAGCATCCTCTCCGCCACGCTCATCATCCGACAGGTACCCATGCGGTACAAGGAATTCGTCTTGGTCCTTGAGGTCATAAACGGAAAAAGGAGAGTATAGAAAAGGCGACAAAGTGAGTCAAACCTCCGAAATGAAACAGTTCAATGACGAATCATGGATCCACGCCACCACTTTCAACCAATGCAAAAGTGATCGCTCCTTGATAAATGTGTGAAGATCTGCCATAACCCTTTTGTGTATCGAAAACTGGAAATCACACATACCTCATCTTCTTCAACATCCATTCCTTCCTCATCATCGTTTTCGTCCTCACTGCACAGCTCTTCTCCCGGATCTTCTTCTTCCCATTCTTCCTCGCTGTCCACGTCATAATCGAGGAGAACAGGATCTTTGGCAAATGGTCTCCGGCCGTTGATGATCTTGCTTCTCTTGCGCCATGTACCTGTTGTGATTGTAAGAAATGGAGAAGTGGAGGAAAGCGAAAATTGAGGATGTGCTCGTTTGGAGTGAAATCTTTAGCAACTCTGCGGAGCGACCCGCCTCACGAGCCGAGGTTATTCTACAGTGCTTCACAGAAAGACACCACGTCGATCATGCTCCCTTAGATCTGTCAAGACAGTGCAACGCCGGCTTGAGATGTTTCACACATACCATAGTAAGCTGGTCGATAGTTTTCGGCAAACTGCAGCAGTTTCCACTTTAGACCCCGAACCGTTGCAAACGGATCCTCGTCCTCTTCTGCATCGTCTCTTGTGTCTCTCCTCCGTCCCACCGTCATCGACGTATCATCATCGTTGTCCAATATCACCATACCATCATCGTCCTCGTCGTCAAGCTGGATGGAGGAGGAATCGTCGTCCAGATCTTGCTCGTCGTCGTCCGCGCTTTTGGAGGTTCTGGTAGGCCCTGATGTCTTTTTGAGGGTTTGAGAGTTTCGTTTCGCTTTTGCGGCTTCCAAGGCAGTTTTGTTATATTTTTCACGCCCCACTTTAGAGGTATGGATAAGTTCTGTTCTCAGATCTGCAGAAGTTGTTGATTTTATGAGTGGTAGTATGATTGAGGTGGTGAGATGAAGTAAGGTTAAAAAATGGATGAATACCGTGCGCCACAATAGCAAATGACTATCAAAAACAGTGACTGATCTCAACAGGCCATTTCTACCACACCGAGTTACCAACGCACGAGATTTCATACCTTCAAGATCGCGATACTCTCGCAGTTCACTGCCTTCATCAACTTCCATCAGCGAGTCTTCATCTGTCCCATCTTCAGCGCGTGGAGCACTCAACACCCGCATAATATTTACGTCAAATGTTTTGGACTCGTCGGCGGTCACTTCACGCCAAAATCGATTGTGCGGGGCGACGGTCACGTGGGTTTTCACGTGGAATGGAGGGAAGAGGTCGTGGAAGGCTTGGGTTGAAGGGTCCTCTGATAAAAATGAGAGTGGCGATTTTGTTTTGTGATATTAGGTCAGTGGGGTAAAAAGAAGGAGAGAGGTCCGAAGGGTTTTGAATGCGATGTTGTCATGATTGCATGGCGTCGAAGAGCAGACTTATTTTGCCATTATTTAAGCAACTCAACAGCGTGGTCCGGCGGGTGTTACGCGGAATGACGGGGGAATACTCATCATACAAAGGAAGGAAACAGGAACATACTCTTTTGTGCGGGCACCACCGCGTCATCGTTCGATTTGATCTTGGAAAAGAATCCGAGAATACGGGTTTGGGCCTACCTCAGAAAAGTGGCCAGAGGAGAATGACGATTTTGTGTTTAATCAGTAAAGCGTGCTAAATTGGGTGTGGATGCTTATACAGGACAACCATTCCCAACGTGGATTCACAGCGCTGCATAAACCTCGACAGCCGCCCTTCTGACGCCACCAACAAACTCGAACAAACCCTACCTCTTCCTTTCTCCGTTTCTCGTCCTCTTTTTTCTTCTTCTCAGCCTCCTTCGCGTCACGGGTGGCCTTTTTCTCGGCTTCTTTAGCTTCCTTGGCTGCACGCCGTTCTGCTTCCTGAAACCATGCAAAGCGAAAAACGAATGATTAGGAGACATCGGGAAAGGCAAAAAAAATGACCGCACCAAATATTCCTGAGATGAACCTTTTTCTCCTTCTCGGCGGCCTTCTCCGCCGCTTTTCGTTCCTTCTCCGCAGTTTTCATCGCAGCCTTCTCCTTCTTCTCAGCTTCTTTGTTTGGATCAAGTTTCTTGGTCTCGCTGTTTCCGTCATGAGAGGAGCGCCGTGCGGGTGTTTTGAGAGGTGTGTGAGTTGTGGTAGTTAAAGAGGTGGACGGACGATCTGATGGCGAGCTTCTGGTACTGCAAACGCCGCTGTCAGTACCGGCGTTGTGACCAGCGGTTCCGTCCAGGTCCATGGAATCGTCCAAAACCATCATCGTCTTCGCTCCGATTTCGGCGCCATCGGTAACTTCATCTGCATTACAGTCGATAGCGAAGACAATTGCTTTCCCCTTGTTTTTCGAGCCAGCGCTGCCAACACTGTACGAAGATGATAGAGGTGTTGGTTCTGATTTCTTTTTCGACGCCAAGGGCGTTTGCTGGGCGTCTGAACCGTGATATACGAACGCCGATGAGTCTTTTCTGTAAAGGTTCATAAGGTACTTATGGGCCTTGTATCGTATTCGTTGTCACGTTTGAGTCGACGGCAGACAAACAAACACATTCCAGACGAATGAATGGTAATCGAAACAAGAAAGAAGGAAGAGAAGTTAGGAATTGGGAGAAGCGAAAAGCATGAGCACGACAAGCGGCTGATGTGTAAATGTTTCACGTCAACAAAGCCTTACCTCCAATCTCCTCTGCCTGCGTCTTTTTACCACATCCAGAACTCTCCGTGGCAAATCAAGGAAGTGCGCGTCGTCTTGCACTTCCCACCGATAGATTCCAAGCGGGCTCGTCATATCTTCGATGTTTTCGTCACTGTCTTCTACCATCGATGTCATTCCTTCCACCGTATCTTCCTTCTCATTATCATTATCGTCACTTTTGCCGAATAAGTTACCGGAAGAGATTCCGACAACGCCATAGTTCTGTCGTTTGGCAACCGACTTTACGGCTTGGACGATGGCATCGAAGGAGATGTCGGCTTGGATGGACCAAACATCCTCTGTAGCAGAAGACGAAAATGCCGAAAGAATTTCTGAATCGGGATCAGATGATTTTATGTCGTCTCGGCCGATGGGAAGTGGACCTTCTTCGAAATCTGACGGCCACAGCATGGATTTGATCTCCGAGACCAAGTGTGTGAGCGTGAGATGGCTGCGAGTATATACAAATGGGTTCGATATTTGAGTTGCTAAGATGATGATTTGAGCTTCTTGCTTCGCTTCCGAGCCTCCTCGCATTGCCAGATACTATTGTTGCATTTCTTGGGCATTTGTCAATAGGAGAATTTCAATCACTTACCTGTCCTGTGCCAACATTGCGACAAGTTTGTGGAAACGATCCGGTATCTCCGTTACAATCTCAGGGGCAGTGACCAGTGGACGTACAGTATCTTCATGATGTTCCTGGATGGGGTTTTCTTGACCGTCCTTCGCGAAAGAGACCATCCAGGAATGAAATGCCGCAAGCTCTGCATTATCGGTGTTGGCGTCAATGGGACCGCAGCAATATCTAGTTCATTCGCTCGCAACGCGTGGAACATCACCAACTTCCCCACAATCACCGGACTCCTTACCTGCGATTGCCACCGGATGTTTCCATAAACTAAGTTTCCGTTCAGAAAAGATCACAGCCCCGTTGCGGATTGACGCTATTTGTTCTTCTTTGTGGTAGTCCGCCTAAGGATCATAAGGATCAAAGTGAAAGTTGAGGCTCTTGTGATGAGAATGTCTCAAATCCAGAAGGGACATGTCGATGAATGACCGTTTCGGATGTATACCAGTTGCGATGGTTTGCCCGCCGAGAGTATCGACTCAGGTACGTTTTGATCTTCAAGCCAAATAGACCGCATTAAATTAAAGACCAACTCACGAACTCCGGAGGAGTCGCCCAGAGAAATACTGACAAATACGTTTTGTTCGCAAGACTGTCCAAATCCTACCAAGTTTTGCCTTCTTCGGAGTCCGGGCACCATGTTGACCTTCAAGGGTCGCGTTCAATTCTCTTTTCTTGATCAGTTGATGATCACTGCCAGACGAGAGTTCGGGATGGTCGTTGCTTATGTCATCGGTGCCGATAAGCGGGGTACTTGGATCAGAAGGACTCATGCCCATGTTCCGGGTAACTGGAGAATCCGTCAGATCTACCACGCCTGAAGGCATAGTGAGGAAAATTAGTATGGAAGTAAGTATCGTGTAGGGAACGGAAAGTGAGCAAACAAGCCAAATCCCACGTGCAAACACCAAACAGTGGGCGCCTCCCAGGCCTCTGCCTATGCATCCAGTTCTGGAGCTGCCTTTCTCTTGCCTTTGCAACGTACCCCTGCCGCCTCTCCGTCTCCCGTTTTGAAGGTCTACGTAAAACTCACCGTCAACCACAAGCTCATTTCCCTTTTTCTTCAAAGCAGAAGCGGGTTGCTTCGGGGTCACAAAGAAACGATCCAGCGTGTTGGTAGTTGCCGGGGTACTGCGCGTGCCAGTAGAGTTGGCACTGCTGTTGTTGGCGTTCCCACCGTTGGCCTGTTTCTTGGTACTCTTGGACGACTTGTTCTGGGGGGTCCGACGGGAAGCCGGGGTGGATGCGGTCGAGCTTGTGGAGGAAGAGGTTAAACCTTTGGTCGACGAAGTAGGTTTTCCGCGCTTCGGAGGCATGATTTTCTTCTTTCGTGAGATGTGGGCTCGAAGTCCTTCTTGAATTGAAGTCTGTTACGACTAAGGCTTGCTTTCAGGGTCAATTAGTGTGGATGGATGTCTCCTTTGTTCGTTTCGAAGGGCTGAGTGTCGTTTGGTCTTGGGGGGACGATGGCAAGATCTAAGAGGACGCACACAGCAGGTTTGAATGGGGACACGATTCCGACGCAACTACGAGATACAATCGATCAGCGGCGATAAAACGATGGCGCTTTGTTCTTCTTGTGTTGTTCCAGTGCGCCCCGGGGCCGCCGGACACTGAATTCCAAAAGGGTGTTTTGAATCGACAAGATAACTTTCTGAGTTTCAAACTTTGTACAACGTTCCCAGGTTGCACCACAAACTCAACCAGAAGAGACAGACCAGGTAGGCAGCTGGCAAGAAAAGTCGACCAGGGAATATCCGAGTGGCATCCGACCTCGGCCGTTGATTAACAATCTTCGATTTTCCTCCCTGAAGAGGCAACGAACCGTCTCTGGTGACCTCCCTCAGAGCGAGGGGCAACAATTGAACATCCTTTTCGATGACTTCCATCGAACACGGCGGCTTACATATCGAAAGAAGCTGCAACACTGTAGCACTTTGTCAAAAATCCATCTATAACTGTTCGTGAGTTATGCGGGCGGGAAACCTTCGGCGCCTTATCCAAAGAACATGGGCAACATCGCACTCCCTGTCGCTCGCATATACGTGCCCGGCGTTCCCCAAGATTTCCTTGTTCCAGCAAAAGATCCCCAAACAGGTCGCATTATTGACGGATCGCCACTCAGCTTCAACACAACCGACTGCGCTCACACACGGTCGAGGCAAGTGGACAGCTGATGAAGACGAAAGATTGATAAGAGGGATCGAGCTGTACGGCGAAGGCGAATGGAAGCTCATTTCTCGTTTGGTGGGCACAAGGTCCGCACGGCAATGCTCTGCACACTGGAGGAGGTCGCTGTCCCCAGACATCAAGAAGGGAAAGTGGACGGAGGAAGAACATAAACTGCTCGAGAACAGAATCAAGCTTCTCGGTGAAGGAAACTTTGTCGAAATTGCCAAGAAGATACCAGGAAGGACAGCCAAACAGTGCTGGGAATATTGGCGTCGAGTAGGAGATCCCGACATCAAAAGGGGCCGCTGGACGAAAGAAGAAGATGGGTTATTAAGGCGAGGTGTGAGATTACTTGGCGTGGGGAATTGGGCGGCTATCGCTGCCATTGTGCCGGGAAGGACGGATATGCAATGTGGCATTCGTTGGAGGGAATCTTTGCGACCGGATATCAAGAGAGGGAAGTGGCCCGAGGAGGAAGATAACTTGCTCAGAATGGCCGTTGCAAAGCACGGAGAAGGAAATTGGCAAGCAATTTTAAAAGATCTGCCTGGCAGAACAAGGTCGCAATGTTCAAGGCGTTGGAGGGTCTTGAGATGAAGAAATGTCAGTTTCGAAATGAGGACCATAAGATGTCATTCAAATAGTCAGATAGCATTTGTTACATGGGTCGGGAATCTTCTTTCTGTCTTCTTTCTATTGGACCTGACACTATTATGCATGGCAATTACACTGACCTTTCCAAATGATTCCCATGTTCTACAAATCAAGATATTTTGAACTAGCACTGATACATTATGATCTCGCATTCTTCCATCTTATGTACGTTCAAAGTTTGACACGCGCACCGGATTATAATACTTACTCGCTATCAATAGGAACAACGGTGAAATCACTCTCCTCACCCGGGGCGCCCAAATGTTAGACAATGCTTCCTCTGCCACCGAGATTTCGAACCGCCTCGCCCAACCATCTCCATTGTTAATCTGCACGTTCAAACCAAAATTTGACGAAGGCCTGACCGACATGCGGTCACCTTTTTGCCTTAGCATTGATGGGGCGCATCGATTGAGTGCGGGTGGTGCGCGGGGAAGCCGCATCGATGTCAATGGCGTTGGTTGAGTTCATGCTGTAGATCTGTTCCGATAAGATAGTCGAGGCATAGGAATGCGACTCCATGTCTTACAAATGCGTGCTACCGCTCGACGTATACTTACCTCCGATCCTCCTGAGTGTCCGTCAACTTGTCCTCGGAATTCTGGAGTTGTTCTGCGGGACGTGGTTCATCGGCGAACGGAAACTTTAAGGCGAACATAACTGTTCCATAATTTGTGCTCTCATAATGGCTCACATCCCCGGCCGTTCAATTCCATAAGCTTGTTGGCGACTTCTTGCGTTTGACCAATGAGCAAGTGTTCTGGTAAGACTCCTTTCTGTCCCGCCTTGGCGAAAAGGACATGAGCCGCCCCAAGACATCAACAATGGTCCCACTTGTCCCCTACAGAAACTTCATCGGGAACCATTTGAATTTTGACCGAAGCTAAAGGACCGGTTTGCGCGCGCGGTCGTGATTTTGATTTCATAACTTCAGTTCGTTCTGGGCAAGTGCACATCATGATCGATCCCAAAGATCCTCTTGGGGTGAAAAGGCAAAGGCCTGATGATCGCACTTTTCAACACGCATATAAGACAGGCCAGTGTCGTTTGCAAGCTTTTGCAAAATCGATTGTGAACATTGAGATTTGAACCAGCAAGTCGTTCGGAGACACTGGGCTGAGAACTCATTGCCAAGGTTTGTGTCGACTGTGAATCAGAGCCATGACAAACGTGCCGAGCAATTATTCTGAGTAAGCTCATCAAAGAGGTGCATCATTTCTGTGGCATACGTCGGATATCGATACGTCAGATAATGATATATATGTAAACCAAACTTGGAACATGGCGGAGTGTGGTGACTGTGATAGATATTTGACGCGCGATTCGAGACAGCGTATTTACGAGGAACCTATGATTAGTGTCTAGAGCCGCCTCAATCGGAAGGTTTCCCGTTGATTATGAAGAAAAGACATTCAATTTTCTTGAGTTTGACATAATTTCAAAAACTCAGGACTCCACTTGAGCTCCGTTCTCGAGGCTTCCCCAACGTGATCGACATTGGAAACTTGACCTGCTAAAGACCCCCGGTATAGCAGCGGCAATAGCCGTCTAAGTCCCACAGCCAAATAATTTCACTCCACGTTTGAGGAGAACGTCTTCTTCCTCCGTCCAGGGTCCCTTTTTGATGTTGGGAGCTCGGGTCCGCCTCCAATGTCTCCGGCAATGATCCCGAGTCCTTCCTGGGATCATCTTGGCGATTTCGACCCAGTTCTCTTCACCAAAGAGTTTGATTCCCCTCTTCAGGAATTTGTTTTCTTCGTTCGTCCACTTCCCTTTCTTGATGTCGGGAGAGAGTGATGACTCCACCGCGAGAAGCACTGCTTTCCTGACCTCGTCGCCACCAAACTGGAAATGAGCTTCCATTCGCCTTCGCCATACAACCGAATCCCTTTCTTCAACCTTTCGTCTTCGTCGGTTGTCCATTGGCCGCATGTGTGTCTGATCTCTGTCGCTGGTGCTGACGTCGAACGGCGATTTGTTGACATGTTAACTTTTCCAAATATCGTTTGCTGGAACAGAGGAATCTTGAGGGGCGTCGGCCATAGGTAGGCGATTGAAAAGAGTCGGACTCCGAAGACGTGCGAGGTTGGCCGTACTCTTTGGAGGAGACTGTTGCACGTTGCATCGTCGAAACGAGGCTTCTTTGTTTACATTTGTTTTGTTTGTACCCCCTGTTTCTTTTCGCAGGCAAATAGGAGACATCATCTCATTATCACTTCTGATTGTCGGATTCATCATCCAATCACACAGATAATCATCAGCTAAGGATTAACACCCACACAACAAACAACCGCCCTGCCGTTCCGTCCAAAATACATATCGCAAAAGCAGCCGTTTCAGCAAGTTGGCAAGTTCTCCTCCAAAGACCATCCACGACTCCACATGCCGTTGGCCTCCTGTCATTCACCTATTGGTACGCATCGTTTTGCAAGACATCTCCGGTCCAACAAACGAACTTTGAAAAGGTTGCGTTTGCAACGAATTGCCTGCCAGCATCAACACCAGTGACACTGACCACACACGGTCACGGCAAATGGACCAACGGTGAAGAGGAAAAATTGAAAAAAGGAATCGACTTATATGGTGAATCCAAATGGAAGCTTGTCTCCAGTCTCGTGGGTTCAAGATCAGCACAGCAGTGTTACGAGCGGTGGAGGGTTTATCTTTCTGCAGACATCAAGAAAGGGAAGTGGACGAAGAGAGAAAAGCAGCAGCTCGAGAAAGCAATCAAGCGTTCCGGTGACGGCAACTGGGTCGAATTCGCCAAGAGAATACCAGGAGGGACAGGAAAACAGTGCCGAGAACACTGAAATCGATACGGATCTCCCGAAATCAAGAAGGGATTTTGGACGAACGAAGAAGATGATCTCTTGAAAAGGGGAGTGAACTTGTTTGGCGAGGGACATTGGGCACTTATCGCTGCGACCATACCGGGGAAAACGGATATACAACGCGCGGAGCATTGTTTTGCTGACCTCGTACCCACCAAACGGGAAATGTGCTTCCAGTCCCCTTCGCCGTACAAATCGATCCCTTTTCTCAATCTTTCGTCTTCGTCACTCGTCCATCTGCCTTGGCCGGGTGTGGTCGGTGTCGCTGGCATCAATGTTGGTGGCTGTCGATTCGTTGAATTCGAAAACGAAGCGTTTCCAGTGATTGGTTGCCGGAACAGCAGAATCTGAGCGAGGGGAATCTGACGACGTGCGGAGCTGGAGTTGCGCACATTTTTCCGAGCAAAGATTGCCAACTCGCGAAAGTGGCTGTTTTGGCGAGTTGCATTTTCGAGGAAACGAGGTCGACGATTTGTGTGTGCTTGCCGGTGTTCTCCCTTTGTTTGATGATTATATGTGTGATTGGAATGAAACTGACTAGAACAATCAAACGTGACGATCTCTTCACACTTCTCTGCCGATGAATAAATAGGTCGCACAAAAGAAACAGTAAACAAAAAACAATGCAACTCGCAAAAGTAGCTCTCACAGCACCTTGGCAGCCCCTCCTCCGAATAGCATGGCCAACTTCGCACGTCTTCGGAGTCCGACTCCTTTGCCTCTCCTACCTGTGCCCGACACTCCCCAGGCCTCATCTGTTCCAGCAAGCGATATTTGGAAACGTTGCGTTTTCAACGAATCGCCCGCGAACATCAACACCAGCGACAGCAATCGACACACCAAGTCATGGCAGGTGGACAACCGATGAAGACGAAAGATTGAAAAAAGGCATCAAATTATATGGCGAAGGCAAATGGATGCTCATTTCCACTCTCGTGGGTACAAGGTCCTCGCAGCAATGCATCACACGATGGAGGACATGCCTTGCCCCAAACATCAAGAAGGGGAAGTGGACGAACGAAGAGTCCGAACTGCTGGAGCAAGGCATCAAGCTTTTCGGCGAAGGAAAGTGGGTCGAAATCGCCCAGACAGTTCCAGGAAGGACACCCGAGCAGTGTTGGGCACATTGGAACCGCACGATATCTCCCCACATCAAGAAGGGGCGCTGGACGCAGGAAGAAGACGAGCTCTTGAAGGCTGCTGTAGTAATGTTTGGCGAGAGACATTGGACACTTATCGCAGCGAATGTACCGGGAAGGACGGGTTTGCAATGCTCCTCTCGTTGGAGGGACGTCTTGCGGCCCGGGATTAAGAGAGGAAAGTGGACCCAGGAAGAAGATGAGTTGCTCTGGATCAGTATTGAAAAACACGGACTGGGGAAGTGGCAGGCTATCTCTGACGATGTCCCTGGCAGGACACGGTTAAATTGTTTGGGACGTTGGAGGCAGCTTGAGAAAATGCGCAAGAAGGAAAATGGGGGCAGGAAATCATGTCAATTCGTCAATCAAATAGATTGAGATCTTTGTGTTCAGGTTCATCGAGCCATCTTGCATTTTCTTTTCCTTTTCTGCTTCCGCTCACGGCGTCAGTGACTCTATGCGGACGCGCAAATCATGCATTCCAACTGTCGAACAAACTTTTCATCTCCTTGCCATTCTCCACCCCACCGCCACCGCCTCACGTTTTTTGAGTTGGGCAATGATCACACGTATACCTGCGACAATCAATACCCCACACCCCTTATTCCACTCCCAGCATTGATCCCGCGACATTAACTTACAGAGCATCGGCGACGGGCAGGGGAACGAACACTTAAAGGAGACACTGGCCACATTGGTCATGCAGTGGCACGGAGTATACTCCACAAGAATGTACCTATACCCAACGCTGGGACACCACGATTTTCTTTTTTCGAAGAAAAATGAACACTGAAGGAAACAACTAGAAGATTCAGACGTGGAAAATGAGAAAAGAAAAAAATGATATTGCATCCCTTCAAGAAACTCCACAGTCCAATCGTGGAGTCGAACATGTGCACGTTGGATGAACTTTGGAGACTGCGTTCCCTCAGCGCTGTGTTCCTGGTTGCCATTGATAAAATCTGAAGACGGATTCCCTCTGGTCCACCTCTGAATGAAGAAAATCAGTTATTGGTCCAACCGTGGAATCGAACACGCGTTGGAAGGTTTTATTTGTTGGAAAACTGGTCGTATACTTATCAGAATAAGTAAATGAGAACGAAAACAACATCAAAAAGACACAAGTTTCCCGCGGGAGAGGATATTGATGTCAACTTCCTCGAGCACAGATAAGAGTGGTCTAACAACGAATACAATCCATAGAGTGGGCATGCACAGGACGTATCGACTGGACTGCACAAGGATTGAACTGTGAGTCGGCTATTTTCTTTTCTCAATGTTCACAATTTAATGGACCATGAAAAATAAATGGACTGAGAGAATTTTGAATTGGCGTCATGCAGAATGACAACAGGCCATATGGGGGGTTAGAGGAATACGAAGGCACTGTTTTTGGGAAAGCAGAGGTCGAAGGGCGGGACCGAGGACATATAATAGTGCAGACAACATAGCAGACAGCAGGAGTTTAGAGAGGGGGGACTACGGATAGAAGCAGGGAAGGAGAGCTTGAACAAGACGACAGGGAGAAGCATACATGCGGGATACACATGAGAAGCGGAGTCTGCAGACGTGGATGAGAAAAGAAAAACTATCAATGACTTAAACACCCAGTACAGTCCAACCAGGAGTCGAACACGTGTTGGATAAAAGTGGGGATGTGAATGTGCTGCGTTTTGGTAAAGTCTACCTACACCTTCAATAACTATTTACCATGATATGGTACCCAATACTATATCTATGAGGTTGAAGCAGCGTGGACTAATTGGACTAATAACTATACACATGAGCCCACTACACACGAGCGCTTACATACAAGACCAAAACAAAGACCCTCATCCCCCGCCCCAAACGTACATGAGGGCACGACGACGAGACGACTAAGTTACGTAACAAGCGTATTAGGGGTGTGGTTTGAAGACCAGATTCAACATTCTCGTTACAACTTCGTATTTGAAAAAACTTTTAAAAGGACAAGAGTCTAGCACATTTGAAATCGGATTCCGCTGAGTACTCACAAAAAAGCAAACCAAAACTTCCACAAAAAAAAAGTATCCCCAGTCCATTTTTCTTACAGATTTGAACCATTGTTTCTGCGTATTGGTGTATGCTTCGAGTCCAATGCTATTTATTAAATAAGGAAGGAAAATGCTAGCAAGCCCAACAAGCGAACTGCGAGAAAGAGGGAGCGAACGCTGTAATCTGTTCCCCAGGTGTTTGACAGAGCGTTGTGCGAAGCACACAAGACTTGCCATGGTGAACTCAAGGTGGAATGGCAGGGAATACAAAAAATAAAAAACCTTTTTGAAGTGAATCAACCGGCACTGTGTGGTGTGTTTTTGCTTGCAATTTGGTTCGTTCCATCTAATTGCAACAGAGAAAAAGTAGAACCAAACGACAGAAAAGGATCGCAAAAAGAATTACACTTTATGATGTGGTTGCCCGTTGTTGTCACCTCAAAGAAAAAGAAAATCATCGTTTCTAATTATGGAACACATGTATACTATACGGAGTATTTCGTAACCCTCCCAGAAATTGAACTGTTCCTCTCAATGGGGTATGGCAGACTATTTTCAAGTGCTAGTTTTTGTTCATACAAAATATATAAAGGTTTCTAAGAACGTTTTTCTAGTGTAGGTCTCTGAGTGTGTTTCAAGTCCCCGAACTCGCATAATTATAACAAGGACCCATCTTGGCCTGCAGTCGCCTTTAGCTTGGAAAAGGTGCATTTTGAGGGGTGTGTGTCTGTCTATGGAAGATGTGCAAATTACCAGAGTGTGGTAGAGCTTGAGGAAGAGGTCGATATTTGCCGCCAATGGAGAGAAGAAAATCCAATGCAGACATATGGTGGTTTCGGATATGATAATTATATGACTGTGGGATGTGTGTTTGCACGGTAGATGTGTGTGTGGAAATTGGAGAGTGTTAGTATTGCCGTCATGGCAGCTGGAGATCCTTTCTGGGACGTGGGCTTGAAAAGAGTCAAAAAGGGTCGTTTTATATCCGAGAAGTCTTCCGGTTGGGATTGAACCTTTGGAATTGGACAACCTCGACATCTATGCAGCGAATCGGATGTGGTATGTCTTGTGAAATACGGTGTTCCGATTTGTAAATGGATTATTAATTTTGCCAATAAATGTCAGTTTGTGAAGCCTCCCTCCATCCTATACACCCAAAATCTTCTCAAACCCCAAGCTCCCCCCAACTCCTTCCCCGCTCCGTCCCTCAACCACACCCCTATTGCTAAGCCCCCACTGCCATCAAAACCTACCAAACCGAACCGAAAATAAGGGGGGGGAAACGAAAACCTATCATTTTGCAGTACGAATTTGGACAAATCGTTCCAGTCGTATGAAAAGGAAAAAAAAAAGGAAGCATCCAGGAGATAGTTTTCAGTTATCCACTCAGGAGTCGAACCTTAACGATGTTAATTGATAATTGAAAATCACACACTGTACATGTAGTGCACCCACCAGGATTTGAACCTTTGGCGTCATTGTTTGTCGTGAATGTTCTGCCTATATTTGTTAGAAAGCTTTTTTCAATCCATCTTGAGCAAGGATTAGAGAATTGAACTGCACTTTTCCTCGATCTGCTCCACATATCCAAGAAGTCAAGACCTCCCCCGACCCTACTTCCGCTTCAAAACCTTCTCACCTTTTTCTCACTTTCCCCCAGCACCATGGTGATCTGAACTCATGATCAGACCCCAACGAGAACCCGAGGTGTTGCTGAAATCCGTTAACTGTGGTCGGAGGTAACCATGGATGGATCGTAGCAGACGTAGGAAGGTTAGATAGAAAACTTCGTCTAAATGGAGTAGAATTAATACGAAATAGAGAGATATGGTCCCTCTGTACTCGCGGGGATACTTATGTTTGGATTTGGGGATTCAAATAGGATGCGCGGAATCATTGCTTTCAATAGTGCTTCTTTCCTATTACTACTTGCTTTTATTGATGATGGTGGGGAGGGCCATAAGGACTACACTATGTACACGCAGCAAAAAGAGAATCAGATCTATCTAGGATTACTCTCTTCTTATATCCTATGAAGACGAATTTCCACCACTTCTCCTACTCTGTTTCATCCAACTCTGTGCTTCCCTCCTTTCCCCCCTATGCATCCTGTCCTATTAGCTACCATGCCTGCTTCATGCGTTCTTTGCTTCCTTCCATGCTTCCTTCTCGCCACTTCATGCTTTCATACCAAGCCTTCCCGATCCGTCCAAAAGCTGTACCAGATCAGTCATCCATCCAGGATGGAACCTTTGGGTGACGTTGACATCCAGTATGTCGATTCGACCTCTCACACTCGTTTTCCTTTTTTTTGTAGGAAGAATAATAAGGCTCCATTTTCGTCCCAAGGTAGATGTATACACGTAAAGACCTCCGCCCCCATTCACTTTCCTGAATTACCCCCTCCCTGCGTGCCATCTAAACCCCCATGGAGACCAGATGGCGAGCTTTGGGTCATTTAAATTTTAATATTTTAATATTGCTGCTCTTCCGCAGACTGCAAAGATGTTCTTTCTATATTTTCCTCTGCTATACTGGATAGTTTTGGAAGAAAGTGATGGGAAAGATAAGAAATTAGAGAGAAAAAAATTCGACCAAAGTTTTGTTGACTGTCTCTGAGAACTCTGTGTTGATTGTATTATCGGCACATTCTGACTGCCATATATACACCCATCTGCATCGTCCCGCCAAAAAATACAACGTCCACTCAACGTCCACTCAACTCCTCAACACATTTCCCACTACTCTAAGCTCGCGCCCCCCCTACCGCTTCCTCTCCCACCTCTCCTACCTCCACCTCTGGCTTCACCCCTCCCTCAACCCCCCTCCTCAC
>JADGJF010000535.1:0-18523 GCA_027596845.1 Quaeritorhiza haematococci | reverse complement strand
CGGACCGTCGGACTCTCAAGGCGCTGGACACCAGACTCCGACAAACTCCGTTCGAACTCACGGTCGGACTTTCTCTCCCCCGCCGGGGCGCGCCCGGCGGGCCGCCGCGCGCGGGGGGGGTGGCGGTGGGTGGGGGGTTTGTGGTGCCGCCGAGGGTTTGTGTGCCGCCGACGACGCCTACTAAGCAGTCACAGCAGTAATTGAGATGCGGGAGGTCTCATATTTGGCGGGACGGACTGGGTTGGTGCTTGGTGAAAGTGATTAGAAAGTGAAGAGGGGCGCAAATGACACGGGAGACAGCGTGTGGGGGTGTGTTTTGTGGTTTTTGTATTGTACACATTGCCTTGAAGGTTTTGAGTCCAGTTTTTTGAGGTTTGTATTTCTTTTTTTCCTTTGGGGTTTTTGAGGGGGGGGTTGGGAGGGCTGGGTTTTTAAGTGGGGTCGATATGGATGGAAATTAATAGATAGTTTTATATTTGGGGAGGGAAGAATCCGAACGGCGATGGTAGAATGTAAAGGAATGATGACAACTTTTCATTTGTTTAATATGAGAGAGGATGAGGATGAGGATGAGATACGGATGCATGTGGAGGAGAAGTAAATGTGGTAACAATGATTGGCCTTTGCGGGGTAGAAGTGTGTGCGGAAGAGTATGCAAGCCGTGGATGTACACAAGCCGCCATAGTTGGTGGGGTTTCTTCTTTCCGAAAATCCAATTTCGGTAAAACCCTTGATGTGCAGATACAAGCATTAAAAAACGCGTGCTGGTAAAGACGGGGGAGCAGAGAGACCGAATCCTTAGAAGCGGAGGCAGGAAGAGTCCAAGTTTACGTCTTTTGAAAGTGATCTCAGATAACTCTTCTCTCTTTGCAGACGTAATTTTTTGAAAAACGATTTATTGGCCTCGGTGAAATGCAATTGTGGCATCCAAAAAGAAAAACCCAGAAAGAAAAATGTACAGAAACACAAACTGTTACAAACAATCGACGACGCAAGCAAGATCCTCAAGTCTCGGAAAACTAAACCCAATCTCCAAGTTGCATCACCAACAACACCACGTCCCTACGCATCTCCCCCCCTCACTCCTCCTTCCCCTTGAACACATCCGCATACTCGCGAACAAAATCGCTCATCGTCAACGGCTCCCGCCCGAGCAACTGCTGCATGTGCGGAGAAAGGCCGCCCAACTTCCCTTCACGGATCAAATCAAACTCGTCCTGAATAAGCTGGATCTCGGATTCGTCGACGGATTCGAGGGAACGGAGGTAGTTCTCAGCTTCGGAACGAGAAATACTTTTGAACGTGGTGTTCATGCCGTTTTCTTTGAAGATTTTGGCGATTTGGTCGCCGGTGAGTTCTTCGACACCTTTTTTGACGAGGAAGGGGTGTGGATGGAAACGATGGATAGGTCAGAACCAGGTATTTAACGGAGATTCCAACAGAACCCATACATGGCCCAGAAGCACATAATCCCTTTACAAATATAAAGAATCTGTTCCCTCACCCGTCAATTCGTAGCATTCGCCCATGTGCTTTTCCGAGATCGAATTCCCGTCGTTAATAGCAATGTTGGCGATGACCCCCGCCACATCTCGCGCGTCGACGGGGCTCATGGGCTTGTTGTCCGTGGGAAGGCCGAGGAATCCGTTCTCTTGCATTTGCTTGGCATAGAGAAGGAGGTTTTGGAAGTAGTGACCCGCCCTGCGCACACGAGGAAGAGGACAAGCATTAGGCGGATGCTGTCGATGGCCACAGGAGAAGAACCCAAAAGCGAGGTCATAGAAAAGAGGACAATAAACTCCTCACCTCACAATGCACACAGTCCGGTCAGACAATTCACGTTTGACACCCTCCTCAATCTCCTTGAACATCTTCAAGCTGGGCTTCTCAATCATGTTCGCGGCGCAACTGCTCACGATGATGATATTCTTCACTCCAGCGTCCTTGACGGCGCGACAGAGTTGGTTCGCCAGCTTCACCTTCTCGCTCGAAGCAGGCGGGATCAGGATCGCAACGTCGTGACCTTTGAGCTGCTTGGCCATGTCGGAGGGGTCTACTTTCTCGGTGTCCATTTGGAGGACTTTGGCGCCGAGATTGATGAGCTCGTCGTTTTGGGTCGAGACGTCGGAGGGGTAGATGGTTGTCACTTTAAAAAGAGGATCGTGGAGTGGAAAGTAGGTGTCAGAACATATCTGATAGAAATCCCAGGCCTTGTTTGCGAGGTTGCGAAGAAAATTCTTGGAACCAACCTTGATCGATGTATTGCTTGAAAGGAGAGTCCCCTTCCAAGAACTCCTTGATGATTCCATCGGCTGACACAATACAAGAAAACGGTTATTGAACGGGCTTCTGAAAACGCCCAAAAGACAAAATTACGACAAAATACTTTTCGATCACGGCTTGATTACCCACCAGTTCTGGACTCGCCGGTAGAAACGAAGACCTTGAGTTTCTTGCCCATATTTGTGCGTGGAGAGTAGAAAGTAGAAAGGAGTGGAAGTTGTTTGTTGTCTCTCTTGAAAGTTGCGCTGCGAAAACACTGATGTCTTTGTTCGTCCTTTTTTGGTTGTTCTGATCCTTTTCCCGATATTGCCCTTCATATAAAAGCACCCAAATCGGTGACTTCATAATTGGGGTCCCACGCGAGCAAAGTCTCCAAAGTTTGTTTGAGCGAGGGAGTATATTTGTGCGTTTACGCAATGAAAGGGAGACCTTTTCGGTGTGAGAGCAAATCCCAAACGCTTTCCTATGTGAGAAACAACGGCTATGAATGCCATGGAGAAGTCCCGATGATATTGGTAGGCGCTGGAATGTTGGGTTGGTTGAGGGTTTCAAACCAGCCTGGCAAGAGTCCTTGTTCTCATCATGAACGACCTAAGAACACACTGTTCAAACAACAACCACAGGTCATGGATACATCGAAGAACACTTCGCTTTGAGACCATGCAATTAATCGCAGCAACCTCCGGAGCGTGCACATGTTAACAACTTCACCATAATCACAAATCTTTATCTTGGAAGACGGAGAATGAGAGGGCGGAACCTTCGCACCGCCATAGGAAAACGAGGAAAGCGAGGATGAAAACTAGACTAGAGGTGTTGTACTGTCTGGACAAAAGACTTGGAGGGCCTCAGCAAAACGTATGGAAATAAAGGACTATTTTTCAAACCTCGAAAGGAGGACTAGACCAATACCTCT
The DNA here is from genome assembly GCA_027596845.1 of Quaeritorhiza haematococci. Lineage (NCBI taxonomy): Eukaryota > Fungi > Chytridiomycota > Chytridiomycetes > Quaeritorhizaceae > Quaeritorhiza > Quaeritorhiza haematococci. The sequence goes on along the minus strand of JADGJF010000535.1, from coordinate 15,324 downwards.
GGGGCCACTCTTGCAAAAGCTTTTTTTCATGAAATTTCTGAGGATGACTATGTCCCGCCGCAGCATTCAATTGAAACCGACAATATGCACCACTAGCGCTCTAATCATCTTCTCTTTCCACATATGCAACCCCCGCCTCTACTTCAGCATGTGACGGACACTTAACACCTCTTCTCAAACCACCTCCTGAGTTTTATATGTCCAAGAACTCGGGCATTTCCCGTGTTGGTCCTCCTCCCGAAGCTTCTCCTTTCTCTCTCCACATCTGCTTACATGTCTTCCCATCGTCTTTCATCACACCTAGACACTGGCAGACCGCACAAGAATTTGGGTCCGCAAACTCCTCATTTCCGTGCCAGGGTAATTGGAATTGGTCACGCCGTCCTTGATTGATCCTAGCCCATGAGCGAACATTGGGATCAGCATCAGGATGAGGATCATAAAGAAGCACGAAGTTCCCGAACTCGGTGGGTAGCCAAACTTTAGGTGGAGACCTTGGGTTGCATGCCGCAAAATGGCCGCAAGTCCCGCCAATGGTAAATGAACAACAAACGATCTGGTGGTGTTACCTTTAGTTCCACACCCTTCCATCCCAAGGCAACAAGTTGGGCAACAAGACCAGGGACCAAACAACACACGAACTTCTGGAGACAATATCATACAGGTAGGTATGCGCTCGCCGTCATGTCCCATCGGCATTCTGGCCAGACCATCATCTGTAGCGACTACTGATCATTTGCGTGTTCCGCAAGGCGGTCACGCCCACTTAGAGTTTTCACACATTTTTAAGAAGTTCTCACCCTCGTTTGTGGTTGTCTCCTCTGTTCAGCACCCATGCCGTCTCCATCACAGGTCGCATCGGTATCGGCCCAACGATTCGGCCTCCTTATTTCCATTTTAGTGGTTCTTTCGAGCCTCCCATCTCTATTACTCGGCAGCCAGAATGCGTTCTCAGTCGAAGCCTCCGTTGTTGGTATCGACTACGGAACGGACTGGTTCAAGGTTTCTATTGTCAAACCAGGAGTTCCGCTGGAAATCGTTCTCAACAGGGAATCGAAACGGAAAACGGCAGCCACAGTCGCCATTCGCGATGGTGTGCGACTCTATGGTTCTGACGCTGTGAACACTGTGAGTGCAGACGTTGTTCACCGCTCACCAAGATCTTAAACGAGGCGGGCAGCGTTGGGTACATCCGGTATTGTTGCAAACTCTCATCTGGACTTCCCCCGTCGCGTGTCCTTGTGTATCCAGGGAATACGGTTTCCCCAAAACAGCTACCCTTCGCTCAAGAATCTGTTGGGCAAGTCCTTCGACGATGCCGTCGCGGAGCATTACCGATCCACATTCTCCAATGATATGTTCAAAGATGAAAAACGGGACACGTGCGCTTTCCGTCACGGTGAATCCGTTCTGACAGTGGAGGAATTGGTCGGAATGCAACTTGCACACGCAAAGAAACAGGCGGAAATTCATGGGGGAGAGCCCGTGGCCGGTGCTGTCATTACGGTAGGTTTTTTTCTCCATAGGGGTGTGGTTTGTCTCGGTTCATCTTGGTCTCAACTTGTCGTTTACATTCTTTGCGATTTCGCATATAAGGTGCCCCCGTACTTCAACCAATTCGAGCGACAGGCTTTGCTGGATGCCGCCGAAATCGCTGGTCTCAACGTCTTTTCTCTAATCAGTGATGAGACTGCTGGTAAGTCTCGGGATTTGTGCAAAAGTTTGCTGGTAGAGGGGAAATCGAACTAGGAACTAATCCACTGATCGTCTGTAGTGGCTATGAACTACGCCATGGATCGGTCCTTCGCCGAAAAGGAGCACTACGTCTTCTTCGACATGGGTGCTGGATCAACGGTCGTGACCCTCGTCGCTTTCCAGAATGTCGAAGTCCCAGTGTTCCCGGGCAGCAAGAAAAACCAGACCGTAGTCGAAATTGATGTCAAGGCTATGGGTTATGATGCGACGTTGGGCGGCAACTCGTTTGATGTTAAGTTGCAGCAGTTCCTTGCGGAGAAATTCGTCGAACAATACAAAGGCACTGGGAAGCTTCAGTCGAACATCTTCGAGTCTTCCAAAGCCATGGCAAAACTTCTTCGGGAGGCCAACCGCGTCAAACAGATCCTCAGCGCCAACACGGAAACTTTCTCATCGGTAGGCTCTGGTTTGTTTTCAAGATGAAGTTTTTGTGTATGGTGTTATGAAATAACGCTTCTCTTTGACCTATCTCAGGTGGAAAATCTTATTGACGAGCTGGACTTCCGAACCATAGTCAGTCGGGCTGATTTGGAGGGGTTGTCTAAAGATCTGTTCGAAAGAGTTGGCGGACCTATTGATGCTGTGCTTGCTGACACAAAGCTTTCCTTGGTAAGCTGAATTTTCGTGGTGGACATCGCGTCAGCAACTTGAATTGACCACTTCTCATGTTATTCAGGATGATGTCAAAGCGCTGGTCCTCGTTGGTGGTACCGTCCGGATTCCGATGATTCAAAATCTTCTGAAAGAAAAAGTTGGAGAGTGAGTTGCACGTGTCAGAAAGAATCATTAGCACAGGAGGTGATGGATGTTTCTAACAAGGGATTCTGCAATTCACAGGGACAAAATTGCAAAAAGTGTTGATGGCGATGAAGCTGCTGTGTTGGGTGAGTGGGTGCTTTGAATACATCATTGAATAGTTTTAAATTGTTAATCTTTGTACCCCTCTCCGTACTTTTTCTCTGTTTTTACAGGCGCTGGATTGCGTGCTGCGAGTCTGAGTAAACAATTTAGATTGGCACGGAATATTATCGTGAAGGATATCAATGTCAATCCCGTCGAAGTCGTTTATGAGACGGAAGCACAGGGTATGCACGCGATGTCAAGAGCTGTGATGAAATTCGTCATATCTGTTCCTACCCGCTCATTCCACTTTGACACTTTTTTTGCCACGGCACAGATGACGGTAGCTCTCGCACCATCCGGACGATGCTCTTCAACAAGAACTCGGGGCTGGGTTCGAAGAAGCTCATGAACTTCAAGCGTTCTACTGATTTCGCATTCGAGTTGAACTACAAGTATGAACAGTCTCTTCTTTAAGTCCTTGACAATTGTTGGTGACTGAACTCAACCCATGCTAATGACGTTGTCCGTTCGTATAGAGAGTCATCGCGTCCCGTCGTCTCTGTCTCCGTCTCCGGTCTCACAGCCGCCTTGGAAAAGTACCAGAAGGAAGGACAACAGCTGAAACACAAGGTCAAGGCAATGATCGAGCTGTCTGAATCGGCCATCTTGTCAGTTCACGAAGCGCACGCATATATGGAAGTGGTCAAGGATGAATCTATTGGTGCCTCCATCAAAGGTACCTTTCGGAAGACAATCCGTTTTGAACTTAGCATCCAGGTATTAACTCCTTATTCGCTTTTTGCTGATGGATAGACACGGTCATGTCCTTCTTCGGCGGTAGCAAGAAGGATGAAGCGGAAAAGGTAAAGGTTCTCCGAATCCAATGCGTTTCTGTCAACATAAGATAACATGCTAAATGTGCCTTTTCCCCACTTCGCAAGGACGGTGACGGTGGTGAAGAAGTAGAATCGAACTCAAATTTCACTGCTTCAGACGAGGCAGCGAACAACAACATTACCTCTTCTGGCAACGACAAATTGTCGGACAACGGCAAACCTGGCACCAATAGCACCGAGGCCGATAAGAAAGCGGAAGCGGCTAAGGTGAAGACGGAGAAGGTCAAACTTGATCTCAAGATCCAGCACAAAACTGTTGCGCCCCTCGATGAAAAAGTTAAGAAAGAGGCCAAACAAAGGTGAGTAGTAAAATAAAAGAGAGAAATGGTTTGCCATTCATTTCCGCGTTCCTAACGATTCAAAATACGCATCCCCAAAACAGGTTGGCGAAGATGGATGCCGAAGATGCCAAACGTCGTCAGCGTGAAGAAGCTCGCAATACTCTTGAAGCGTATGTCTACAGTTCCAAAGAATTACTCTGGGACGATGCCGTTGAGGAGGTCACCAAGGAAGAAGAACGCTCGTCATTCAAGGATCTTCTGGACGAAACCTCGGATTGGTTGTACGACGAAGGGGACACCGCCACGATCGATGTTATCCAGGCGAAGCACAGGCAGTTGAAGGATATTCGCATTCCCATCGAAAAGAGAAGAGACGAAAAGAAGAAGAGACCCGAGGCGATCAAGCGTCTGGAGAAGGTTCTGAAGGATACCAAGGACATGGTCTCCTCCATCCAGAAGAACCAGACCGCCAATGCCGAAGAAACCGACAAGAACGCCACGGATGCAAACGCAACTGCAGTGCCGCCCAAGGCCTTGCACTCGGACGAAGATCTTCAGGCAGTATTGACATCCGTGAAGAAGGTCGAAGAATGGCTTGCCGACAAGGTCGCAGCACAGGACAAGCTCGCGAGCCACGAACCACCAGCGTTGTTGGTGGCGGATATCGAAGCCAAGATGAAAGACCTTGAAAAGGAGTTCGTTTCCATGTTGATGAAGGCCGCAAAGAAGCCGACCAAGAAATCGAAGAGCAAGACGGCTTCGACCACCACGTCTGCATCGACTTCACGTGCCACCACCACTCCATCAGCATCAAAGGAATCTTCAACTACTGAAAGCACGTCAACAACAACAGACTCCTCAAAACCAACCGAGTCCGCCGAGACGGAGAAGAGACATGATGAACTGTAGATAGAATCACTTTTGTTTAGGAGGGAAAATATCCAGAGATTGGTGGAAAAAATAAAAGAGTGTATTGACAAAGGATTGACCAAAGACTCTGTCTGATTTGGGACAAGAACCTTCAATCCCAACCAAAATACAAAGGGAAAAGCTGACATCTTCATTGTTCATCCGAAGCGGCAGAGATACCGGCACTTTCGATGAACCTTTTGAGTTCCGCCTTCGAATCAATCACCGTCTGTGGAAGCATGAATATCAAATTCACCACCTGATCAGCCTGCGACAGTCGCTCTTTCGCAAATGCCGAAAACACGAAGAAGTATGCGAAGATGGCCACCACAGCCGTTGCAACCGCAATCCCGACTATGATCTGTTGTGCCTCTGCGTTGTCGTCGATCTCAATGTGGAACATGATATCTTGTGTCTGATCAAGCGGGAAAATGGGAGTGTGGTTAAGCATTGGAGTTTGATCTCGAATTGATAGCGAAGTTACGGATTGTGTTGCGTCCCCACTTACATCCTCAAGTCCTTGAAGAATATCCGGAAGCAGACCTGTCATCAAGGAGAAATTAAATGATAGTCATATAGTCAGATTAGACGGTATGGATGAGGTTTTGGTTTCGGTAACGAGTGAAGAGTGAGAGTAGACGGTCACCTCGCATTAATATCAGGCTTGGATGGTTCAAAAATTCCGTAAGATTTTGTTTTCGTCCATACTCGTCATCAAGATTGTGTCGGTGGGCGAGGAAGAGGTGCGCTTCTGATATGAACCGGTCGATCAAAGCGTCCACGGGCTCTAAAACCAGACCCTTGTTGTATCCAACATGTTCAACATAGGGAGGGTCCCGATAAGCAGGTTCACATTCGATTGGTTTCGGGCGATGGCATGTACCATATGTTGTTAAGATTTGGCTTAGAGCGGGTATCCCTGCCAGCGGCTGGATGGACTGTTCTCCAACGCCCGTCTTCGCATTGATATGCAATGCCTCGAACTTGCGGATGAGATACTGCAGTTCCATTTCGATTTCACCTGGTTGCCAGAAATTGGTATCTTGCGCGGTTACTTCTGTGGCAACGAAGTTGACTTCGCAGGCATATGTTCGTCTTTTGCCGACAAAGTTGAGTGTGTTTACAATATGCTATATGGGAAAATGATAAATAGACGCATAGATAGAGAGTGAGGTGGGGAGAAGAATGAATACGCATCCCATATTCCAAAAGTGCCGTGTCTGCCTGTCAGAACAATGCCATACCTCACTGACGTTTGAGCGCACCTTGAAGATTTGAAAAAGTACACGGAAAAGGGTTAAGGAAAAGTCATCTTCGACGCGACGCAGCTGAAACCATACAGTCACGCACTGGGATCCGATTCACATGGACAACATGGATATGAAACTCACCAGAGGAATGCAAATCATTGCAACTACACACAGCAGAAGGACGACGACCAATCCAATATAATTCCGCATATACACGAAGGTTTTGTCCTTGACCTCGTGAGACTCAACCAAAGATTTCGCAACAACGTTCGAAAAGTCTTTGTCGGTATCCTCATCTTCTGCGGCCATATCTTCATTTATTTCTTCGATTGCTTCATCGATGTCAACCAGGATATGCATGAGATCCCTACGAAATACACCAGTTAGCACATTAAACTGTTATCATGAGAGGTTCCGTTTCATTTGGAAATTTTTGCGAACTCTAACCTTTTCTGAACCATTGTGAACACCTTCAGGTATCGAATTTGATCTTGGGTCGTCTTATTCAAAACCGGATAGAAAATCGCGCCTACCCACAAAATGCAGGCAAGGACAACAACTGACAGCATGGACAAAAGAATGGTTCGGTCCATTGTTGTTTTGCTTTCAAATTCCTTCTCTCCCATGTCCGCAATTTCGGAAAGAAACATGCCAACTTTGGGACCGTTTCGAATTAAGAAGTCGAATCTGTGATCGTACATTGCGGTTGGGAAGAACGTCACGTCTGCGGAATATTGCGAATGTGGAATAATGGAAATGAAGGAAAGGTCAAATGGGAGGCCTCTTTGCAAGTGTCGCTTCTACCCTCAGCCCTAACAAGCAAATGCATCATCATAACGTACTCTCACGCATCAAATCGCGGGCAAGATTCACCACAGCTGTTAACAGTTCATAGGCATTCATATCTTCAATGATTGGAATGGGTTGTGGGGGTCTCATTATTTCAACTTGCATAGGATGGCGCAACGATGACAATCGCTTTCGCAGGTAAGGAAGTGTGATTGTTTCCAATACGTTGAGTGAATTATTAAGGTGTAAGACCGAGTTTTGATAGCTGAAAGAGAGATGAGTAGTAAAAGAGGATTAGATGTTATCCTTGACAATGAACTTGAGAAACTGTGGAATCAATCCGTACCGTTCGGTGTTGTTCGCCATGCTGTAAAGGTTCATGTACCGCATGTTCGTCGTAACCTCCATGATCCTCCTTGGGACTCGCATGCTGACAGTGAACATTGCTGTAAAGATCACAGAAAGACGGTGAGAAGAAAGACGGTGAGACAAGAGAGAGGAGGGTGTTCGAAACTTAGACGAGGAACATTCAGAACTCAGCAGAATGGAAAGAGTGTGCTCTGCTTACAGTTGCTTTCGGCATAGGTGCTGAAAATGTAGACTGAAAGGCCGAACACGCCAGCGGTCAAACCCACGAATAAGATCACCATGCAGAGCTGATAAACCGAAAACTTCTCAATGTAGTTTTTGAGAACCAATGCCATCCGTTTTCGTTTATGACTTTGGTCACGCGATCGCGAAGAGGAACGTCAACAAGAAAAAAAGATGGACGTCAGCGGGGGTTTTCATCGTCCATGCATTCGTGAGGGGAAAATAAGGGGGAAAGTGGGCAACTTCCATCGGCCAGTGAGGCCCCCAAAAAACAAGGATTTTGCTGTAATGCGGGATAACATACACTTTGATTCTGAGATTCTTCTCCGACATGTCTGAAGCCTCACTCCCACCAGCCTGCTTTTCCAGAACCTTTGAAGTGGCAACGTTAGTCTGAAGTTCCAATCCATGTTTGCTCAGCCTCAAATAGTCACTTACATCGAATACGGGACGGTCGGCAGGAAGTTGGGCAGGGGGGGCGTATTCCACGTTTTGTTCCGGATGCCAACGTGTCCTCGGACCGGGAGAACCTTGACCTTGTTCTAGAGCCGTCATCTCCCCATCCATAACCTGCGCCTGATCTTTTTCTTCTTCAATCTTCAATGAGAGTCGAGGCTTCAAAGATCCTCGCGCCGGTCGGTCAATGGCACTGCGAGGCTGCAATGCAGAAACAAAAAAGTCACTGAGAATCTCTTCAAAATTCAAAGCTGCACACGCTTCTTGAAATGAACGCGAGGGCCTCAGAAGGATGTCCGCGCCGTCTAATATTCCGCGACACATAACGAATAACTTACTTCCGTTGAAGATTCCCACCCGAGGGGCTCAGTTCGCATTCCTTCCCCTTGTCCCATGGCGACTTCATTGGTACGAGGCATCGAAGTCGATCTTGCTACGATTTGGCTGGCGCGGCTTCCACTCAATATTTGGCTGGCGCGGCGTCCATTCAGTATGTTCATTATGGGAATGCTTCCTTCTTCTTGATCCTCCTGTTCAGCTTGCAGCTGTCGCGCAAGTATACTGACTTTCTTCGCCAACTCAGGGTCGCTTTTCACTGTCATGATGGAAGAAAAAAAATCAGATGGTTTCAAAGTCAACGTCGTGTCAAAAGGCATCAGGGCAAGTCATGCATAATGCACAAGGTGGATACGGTAAATGAAGGATGAATACTCTTGCTCACCTGTGGTCTAATAAATCCATTTGGTACGGAGAGGTATTAGGTTGGGAAAATCATTCATATGTGTTCACAAGGAAACTTAGAAGAACTCAGATACCAATAATTCAAGTTGATACTTACCACAAAGCGTGCGTACAGCCGCACAATAGGCTGGATTACGTGTCAGACCGATGTTTTCGAACCGCTTGTTAGCAACGAAACCAGTTCATTCCCTAGCTTCCCAAAGGTGGAGTTATTGAAACACAAACCATGCTCTTGGGATATTTTTCGATCAGATTCTTGAAACAAGCCGACGCCGCCGCATCAGCCCTCGTGATACGTTCGAGAAAAGGCGGATAGGTCCGGGGATCTTGCCCCTGTCGGCCGGATTTGACGTGCTGGAAAAAGGCCCGAATTTCGGAAAGGGCCTGTAGATGGTACCGCTTTTGAGAAAGAATATGATTTTGTCAATCTGCGATCTTGGCCTGGCCATATCGAGGGTTTCCCGCAAAGGAAGCATGCATATCCTCCTTGCATCGTAAAAGGGGCTCGATGGCGCTAGAAGATAAACTTATCATTACCTGAGCTCCTCTGTACATAGTTTGATATTCGTAGTAAGCGCCCACATCCATATTGCTGGAATTCAACATGGCGGCTCGTTTTTGTTGTTCCAACCAGCGATCCTGAAGAAAGATGAAGAACCTAGACAAAAAAAGAACGGATGCAAGAGCGTCAAATGAACCGCGCGTTGTTTGTATAGAATAAGAAGCAACAAAAGAAACACGAAAAGAAACATGAGCGCAATGATCTTTTCCCAAACCTCGTCATCAACCCCGGTTTCAAAGCTTTGGATCTGTTCAAGTAAAAGGTTGCCCATTCTTGGCTTCGACGGATGTTTGTTGATACTTCATTTTCGACTTCATCTGCAAAGTGAATCAGGATATTTGAAGGTTATAAATGAGCGGGCGTGGGGAATGAGGTGCATTGATGGAAAATTGATTCCGGTATCACATGTTACGCTTCCCACCTTTCTTTGGTTCCATTTTTTCTCCGTATGCGTTGAATTTTGATTGCTGTATGCTATCGTCCACATGATGATGTTCACGGAACTCCGCAGCCCCAATATCCTGCGACTCATTAACGAATTCCAACGGGCACGTGAAAAATGCCGCAATGTACCTTGAGTAAATAAGCCTCAAGATCGAGTTTTCGGGGAACTCTCTCAATCCCTGCTCGAATATCTCCTGCACCAGTTTCTGCGCTTCAGGCGACCTGTTGAAATTGATGAACCGACACGAAAGCTCGACGTCTGAGGGGTTATGGAATGCGCGGATCGGGCGGGGTTCTGTGCGTGTAGAGACGATGGCTTCGGCCATGTGGACGACAAAAGCCCCAGGGGATCTTCGATGGTGAGCTGGAGTGCTGTTGAGGATCGTTCCTGCTGTGGTGTTGTTATTTTTGCCCAAAGGACGGGGGTCTTCTTTGACCTCCGGGTTTTTTGCAATCGGGAATCCTTGCTCATGTTGCTCGGCAAGTCGTTTCATCTGGCGATACACCCGCTTACAAATAAGCCGTTTTACCAAGATCCCCGCAAAGTAGCCGCCAACGTTACCGACCACCAAGACGACTCCCCATGCAGTCACGAACTTCGTATCGTCTTTTGGTGTCTCAACTAGAAGCGATATTCCCGCGACGATGGCGCTTAAGAAAGCTGACAACAAGGACCCGAACCTCAACCTGTTGAACGTTTCTCGATAGAAGGGTTGGCTGACTCCGTGGACGTACAGGACGTAACCTGTCGACAGTATGAGCCATACGGCCAGGAAACCTGGCTGATGAACCAAGCTGAAGGAATACAATGAGAATTAGAGTCACCTTCAAAGGAAACGAACGGAAAACGGTACGTTTTTTTTTCATGTGTTGTGAAGGGATCGATACTCCACCTGAACAAAACGACGATAGAGACACGAGCAGTCATGTAAAGGGTATCGAAATAGGAGATAGGGTTGCGGGCATGGTGAGATTTCGCAGCAGGGTCAAACGAAAAGTAAATGCTCGCGGTGCTGATGGCGTAAGGGATGAAAATGAGGATGGAGATGACGGAAACGATGTAAAGTGGAAAATCTTTCGGGAAAAAGAATTCATGAATCATCGGTTTGTCAGTTGGTTGTCTACATTTCGCATTTGTGGTTCGGGAAACGGTTGAGACTTACTGGTTCCAGAGAGACACTGAACCGTTGGATGATCGGTGAGTCGATTCGCATTGTAGTTGCAATTCAAATTCATCATCAACAACCTATAGGGCAACGAAAGTTGGTAAAGGAATGTTCTCCAAGTCAAAATCTGCGGCATAAGGACCATTTTTGTTCGATCACAATACTCACTGCAACATCGGGATGAACAAGATCGATCCAAATAACATCGTCAAGACCCTCAAAATCTTCAAGCTGAATATTGCAGAGAAGTTCAAAATGGTAAGAATTCTGAATCCGGGCACTATCACAGAAGACGGAAAATGATGAAACCTCTTTGATTGACAGATATGGTGGGGGATATCCCGGAAACTTCCATGTATCCACTTGGCGTATGAAAAAATCGGTAGGAAATTACCTGAGCAAGGATAGCCCATGAAATTTGCCCCTCCGAAACGCGATCCCGACATGAATTGCCGTCGCCAACGCCAAAAATATCAAAAACACCGAAATCCCCCAAAGTATCCACTGGATCAGCAACAGATTCGGGATCGTAGTCGCGAGGGGAGGAACGTTTCCATCCGGCAGATGCGGGTCGAAGTTTGTGAAAACCATTGAAGGGTCAAGGATATAAAGAAGGACATAGGGCAGATTTCGGATGTTGAACTCCGGAGAGAGGGCGAAGAGGCAGAGTTGCAGATCCTCCGTGAGTAGGAGAAAGGTCGCGATGGCGTCGGGAAGATCGTTGCCTTGGACCATACTGAATTGGATGTGAGAAGAAAAGAAACCATAAGAGGAGAATCGCGATATCTCAAAAATGCATCTCGCTACGAAAGCAAACAGAAACCCAAAATCCGAAATGCATTATCCATTACCTCTGCATCAGGTCGAAAGCAAACTTTTCCACCGGCCCCTGGCGCAGGTGTACGTTGTCGTTTCCATGACCCATTTTCCGTGCACTCGATTGATGTGTTGTTTTGGGAGAAGCGGTGTGGGGGTGAAAAAGATGACACGTTCCTTATTTCTTTTTCTTATGGAATTTTTTTGCTGACTTCTGATTTCCTTATATTTCCAGTAAAAAAATACTAAATGTTGGGGGTCCATACATCATTTTGGTTTACGGCCTATGGTTTCGGGATGATGATTGGGTCTCCAAATGTTCGGTTTGACGAACTGACCCATGCAAAAGTCCGTCTCTCTAATACACGTGTCTCTTGCGCGTTCTTCAACAACATGAGGCTGAGATGGATGAAAAAATCCGATCGATTGTCGCCCTCACAGACCATAGCAGTCGAAACCGCGAGGGTGTCTGAATTCAACATCGTCGAAAAAGCACCGATCCTCCACGCACATTCTGGTTTTTGAAGGAGTACTCCAAAACAGCGCCTTCAAATTGGAAGGACCCACATTCTTCACCCGCGAAGTAGAACGTGTCTATGGCTAATGCCATTCTGGTGAAGTCTTCCTTGTTCCTTTCTCCTCAGAGCCCGCTAATCAAAAATGTGAAAGAGGAAAAACAGTATGAGCGGAGGTTAGGCAGCCATGAAACCAGGCGATAGATGGATCCCAGTGATGCGATCAACCCCCTTTCGGTCACATTAGGTACCTTTCTCCCAATCATAATTCTTTGTTTGCACATAGACAAAAACAAGCAATGGAGATGATTGGCGCCTAAGCATTTTCCCTGAGTCTTACCACTTCCTTGTCACGTTCTTGGTTCTCATATTTCGATTCTCACCCGACTGTACGACATGATTCTGCACTCACGAATTCTAACCCATCAAATCAGAGAAGCTCGTTTACAAACTGTATGATATGATTTTGCATTTATGAATTCTGGTTCATCGAATCGGAGAAGCTCGTTTACAAAGACCACGACATTTCCCTGGCAAGAATCTCGAAAAAAAATACTAAAATTCCATCGCCCATCCAAAAAACAGAAATCATCAGGGTTGATCCAGGGTTTCATCACCCCTTTCATCTTTGATTTGTTCAGTGACTCACAAGGATGAAACAAATTTCACACAATATAAAGTGACATATTGATTGCCGGAGAGCGCTGCTGGGGATACATTTCTCAAACCGTAGAACCTTCAAAGAGCTAAACGGACTGCAGGCATCTGGAGCGAGAAAAGCCCTTTTGGTTGTGGTGCGTATTCTGGGGCTTATTCGATTTTCATTTCAGTCGCCAGGAAGAACCGGAGGGGTGTGCTGCCATGATGTGAGGGAGAATTGCGGTAACGTTTGTCGAAAAATGTCTCTCCAAGGATTTGGCACTATGCACTGTTCATACGCTCTCATCTTCTCTAAAGTATCAAGATCCTAGTCTGCCTTTCACTCACACAACGAAGGGTGCATGGGAGACGTAAAAGCCTTGAATATTTATCATTGTTGTTTATACGAAACTGAATACGTGTTAAACCGGTTACCAACGATCCTTCACGAAATTTGCACGCAAGGTTTTTTCGAAAGAAAGGACGAAAAACAAGGTTTTTACGTTGACTACTCGTCCGCATGCTCGTTTTGCACCTCAGAACTAAAATCTACGACTTGGACAAGCGGGATTTCTGATAATTCAAAAAAATTTGGAAGTCAACGACTGTTAGAGTTTTAATGAACAACCAATCAGGAGTACTTGAACACATCTTTGGTTCAAAGTCATCGAATTAAGAGACCCCGAGTGAGACTAGATCAACCACGAACGACCTATCAGCCGCCTACGTCCTTTTGGGAGGAGGGAATCGACCCTCAGATCAGATCAGGTTAAGGTTGGGAGTGATTCCGAGCAAATACTGGCAGAAAAGGGAGGAACTATGTCTTGATCCATCCTCAAGACCAGCTTGTGCGCTCCACCAAAACCAGCTCCCACACCCACCTCCCCCCAAGCAGCGACATGTAAAGTCAATAGATGATGCATATAGAACAGTCGCATAAAAACGCATTTCCGCATTTTCTTTATACAGATCACACATGTAGGTCCCTCATAAGTGTCGAGCAGAGGCCACCCCTCCAATCTCGCGCAGAACCCATTGCCGAGCGAAGGGGGACAGGAGAACGGTGCTGCCTTGTGAACGAGCGACTTTTGGTTGGAGAAATGGAATGGCGTCTTCTTGAATCGACCAAGCAACGGCTGGGCATCGGGAATTGATATCAGGATCGTATCCATTTCATCCACCGTGTCGTCGGTTGGCCTGGACGCTGGAGAATCGGCCAAACCAGTACTTCTCATCCGCTCTGCTGCAACTTAAGGCGAGTTTAAGATGAGATCTAGAGATGGCGCGAAGGTTGATCAACCGCAAAAGCACCTGCGGTACCTTTCAAGATATCAGCACAATCGAAAATGTCCAAAACATTTCGTCCTTTCCCTCGAAGCAGAAAGGGATTTTCTATAGGATTCGACACAAAAAGCGGACAGAAAAAAAAAGTATACAAAAAGAAATCCGTCCACAAAGGAGGAAACATCATCAGGAAGAGCAAGAGGTGAAGCGTAGTGTGCGTCGCTGTTTGATAATATGTCAGCGATGGGGCTAGCAGATTTCGGAATCACAATGCAATCCACACCGTTCAGCCAAACCAGCCGAACGGAGAAAATTCACCAACGAAAAAATTAAACCCGTCTGTCCGCCCTTTCTTCCCATCCCTCTTCCGGGTTCAGTGTCAAGCGAAGCGGGCCTTCATATGAGGGCATTGGAGGGTATCATCATACGAGATACAGTCCTCCACAAGGTCCTCCAGGCGGTTTTGGGATGTGACTTCCACCTCCTTTCCCTAGTCAATTTAGACCGCCATCACATGCCATGCCAGGTGAGTGTGCCGTTCCCGTCATACTGGCACATATCCCCGCTACTTGCCTTGTCCTTCGCTTCTCACTGATTTCCGGTATGTTTTCTCGTTTCTTCGCAACAGTACCGCGACTCGCGCCCCCAACACAACTATCCTTCGCCCCTGGGGGTGCACCCTCCCTACCTCAAGGACTGACATATCTTCCCACCTCGGCCACCCACCTCAGACCATCAACAGCCATCTCCCCCTCGCGGACCCGGCCCTCATCAGTCAATGTAGGAGAGCGTTTGGACTCCTCGAGCTCCTAGACCAAGCAAGCACAGCATCAAGCTATGAGGAGTGGAAGACCATATGCGGCTCTCGCCACCCAACATTTAGATCTTTCTTTCCTTCCCATCGACTCTCCGACGTTATTGTTACAGTACGAAAAATAAATTCACTCGTCTCTCCCCCTTTAGGTGATATTTATTGACACCACCGACCGTTGAGGACTCGCGAAAATGTGTCAACTTTTCGAGGTTGTTCAGGATACTAAGATGAAGCAGTAGTACGGGATTGACAAAGTAGTGGTTGTTTTCAGAGCACACCGAGAAGGCGGGTGCAATTTTTGAATAGAACTTTTGAGTGCGTAAGTTTCGAGTAGGTGGGTTGTTAGCCTGTTTTCATCCCAACATATTTTATCAGATATACTATAGTATCAAAAGTGATTATTCCTTCCACACGCATCTTTATGAAGTGGGGTGTTATATATTTGATCCACAAACACACACCGCACACGTTCTCTATTCTATATCCTGCCCCTCATTTCCCCAAAACCTCCACAAAAGTCTCCCTCGACACATTCCCCCCACAAACCACAACCACAACCCTCTTCCCCGCAAA
>JADGJF010000534.1:0-18530 GCA_027596845.1 Quaeritorhiza haematococci | reverse complement strand
GTTCATTAACAATATCATTATCACAATCATATTCAATCAACAGCAAGGCTCGACTCCGTCGACACCAATATTCCCGACATGTTCGACAGTCCGACCAGCACAGAGTACTGTTCGACTACCGCGGTGGACTTCCTCCAATACCACACAATCCACAACCAGTCATTGATGACGATCCAACCCGTCATCGAGGCCATCATGGCCTCCGCCTACACTGCACGGACTCTGAGGGACGAGTGCTTTGCCGTCTGGAGGACTACCCGAAAAGAAATTCGCACTCAGGTGAGGAAGTTACTGCTGCATCCTTAAAGGAAGGCGGGGAGTGTTTGGTTGTGAGTGAAGTGGTTCTGGTGTGAACCGTGTGAACTGTGTGTTAGTAGGGGTGTTGCGTGTGGAGCATACTTGGTGATTTCTGGTCATGCATCATTGCTTACTTTATCCTCCTTCCGCATATTTGAAATCATTTAGAGTTTCGTACAAAATACCGTCTGTTTACATGTGCACCGGTAACGGCGAGCAACGTGACCGCAGCAAGGAGGAGAAGAGCTCGAGGTCGCGAACGGGAAGACGAGAGTGATCATGGCGAAGATGGTGAGGGAGAGGGTGAAGGTGACGAGGGTGAAGGCGACGGCGGTGAGGGTGAAGGTGAAGGTGGTGAGGGTGAAGGCGAGGGTGGAGGCGAAGGAGCGGAACTTCAGCAGCGACCAGCATGCGAGCCCGTGGTGCCCGATAGTCGAAATCCCGAAGACTGTAGACCAGTGGGTCGATCTGCGGTTTTCGATCGTGACGACGCATGCCCACCGCGCAAACTTGATCTGTTACATCTGGTTGTGCACCGGGCTGGGTGTACAACGAGATCGATGCCCATCTCTGGACTGCGCAACCGTTCTTGCAATCGCGAATCTTGCCATCTCAACCCGCTCCTCCTCTTCCCCCAGCCCAACCCACCGATGAAGAAGAAGAAGATGAGGAGGAAGGGGAGGAAGAAGAGGATGAGGAGGATGAGGAGGAGGACGAGATCGGAGATGGGGATGGAGGCGGAGAAAGTGGAGACGGGGAAGATATGATGGAGGGATAATTTCACAGCGAAAGACATCTGGCACGTTGACCAACGTGCAGATCAAAAAGACTGAAAAGTCGTTAGTTTTATTCCCAAGAGTTTTCATTCTTCTCAACAGGAACACCCTCCGCCAATTGCCGTTTGAGTGGGACGGGGCTAGTCTAGACTCACTAGGCTTACACCAAAGTCACCGAAGGAGATGTTCTGTGTGGATCATCATCATTTTCCTACACAGAACATCTCCTTCGATGTAGGAAAACCATCAAGTCTATCAGGTACATTGGCTGGCTTCCCAATTAATCTTTTGAGCTTGCCCGCTGCTCTCCTCTTTGATATTTTTTGGGATTCGATTTATTGTAAACTTTTGCGAAAAGTATGCGAAAAGTACCCCCCCCCCCAAGTAGTCCCCAAGTATTACATAAAAGCTTGCATCAAGCTCTCAACTTTGCGAGTATCAAAATCAAACTAATCAAGAGGTGGGAGTGGAACTGGTGATCATGAGGGTGTTGTGCTCGTGTGTCACCGTGACCCACCAAACATGGACTCTCTGCGAGATCGCCTCGCCCTGTCATCACAATCCCGCACAAAGCGGCGGAGACCACACAAGACCCGAAGACTGGTTCCCAAAGCCGAAGACGAAGATTTCGCGTCCCCAGAATCATATTCATCGGATGCCTCAGTTGTTGTGCGGAGCTCGTCACCCTCAGATAGTTCGTACGATGGTGAGGACGACAGTGGTGAGGATCGCAGCGACGACGACGTTGTAGACGAAGAAGAGGAGGAGGACGGGGACAGTGATGACAGCTATGACAGCGAAGATGATGCTCTAGACTTCCCTGACTTCGACTCGGAGAAGGTTTTCACGATGATGGTTCCAATACTGATACCCTTGGTCGCGAAGATGCTTGGCAGGTTTGGTGAGTACCTCACGGAAGATGAAAGGATTTGACGATGCATGGAAAGAGGAGTAGGGGATATAGAGATTGTACTTGGTCGGTGGCTTACAAATGCCACTTTCTCCACCGTAGGAACGCTAATATGAGATCTATGCCTGTATTTTCCTCCTCACAGTCATGCATAAGATTTTGAGAGGTTACTTCCCGGCACTCTACCAGTAAGATTACCTCTGGTAAACGGCCAAATAGAGCGTAAAACGGCTGGAGGCTGTGTCGGTTCCGCTCTCTACCGGTCGAAATTGGAGAGCGACCTTGCGACTATCGCCGACAACGTTCTGAAACTTATTTAAAAACAAACCGAAAGCGCGTTCTGTTCCATCGTCGAAACTTTGGGGGGAGCGGTGACCTGTACATTGAATCTAAGACAGTGACCTCAACTTCCACACTCAAGTTCCTGTACAGACTGAAACCATTTAGAGACTAGCCTTCCCATACCTCCATGTGCTTTCTTTTACGTCTTCTTGATTTCGTTCTTTTTTTCTAAATGTCAAATACTTGAACGTCATGACCTAGATGCTGAGTTGCCATTCTATCCCTTTCTTCGGCTTCGATAGTTAATTCAACGACCAACTGCCAGT
The DNA here is from genome assembly GCA_027596845.1 of Quaeritorhiza haematococci. Lineage (NCBI taxonomy): Eukaryota > Fungi > Chytridiomycota > Chytridiomycetes > Quaeritorhizaceae > Quaeritorhiza > Quaeritorhiza haematococci. The sequence goes on along the minus strand of JADGJF010000534.1, from coordinate 15,939 downwards.
CTTCGTGGTATCCCTCTTTTTGTCGGAAATCGCGTGGCGAGAGAATGTTGCAGAGAGGAGACGGGGGCAATAGTGAATGTGATCAAATGGGGTTTGCCTTCGGTTGGATGAAAAGACCTCAACTAGTAAGGAAGCAAGATGACTTTCAGACGTACCTCGAACACACTTTTTGAACTCCTTCAACGCACTGCCGTGTTCACCGAGATTCAAGTGGCAGTATGCGAGCAGGTGCCGACCTGGCACGGCAGCTCCTGGTAATGTCACCTGCGAGTAAGAATAATTGGAGGTTGAAACCTGGTGTTGAAAGCGCCGTGTAAAACCCTGGCCATGATTCCGTGTATACGTACGTAATGTTGAAGACAGAGCAGTGCTCGACTGTATGCACCCAGTTGATAAAACTCCTTGGCGACCTGTGTTTAGAAGTTTGGAGCGAGAATGACGCAGTGTCAGACCAGCACGTTGGTTCTATGAATGATGGACACTGCGATGGTCAGCTGCGCACCTTGTATAAGTCATATGCCTCTGGAGCTCGATTTAGTCGCCTTTGAAACCAGTCGAAGACTTCCTCGCGGGTCATCGAAGGTCTTAGTCGGGTTTGGGTTCAAGATCACAGGTTTCACATTCAGTCGTGATAACCGAAATTAGATGTGCACTGAAGATTCAAGTCACCACTATCGCCCCCCTTCCCCCCCCCTCTCTCCCTCTCTGAATTGGCATCCCGCAAAGGCTCATCAACCTGAATGATTCGTAATCTGTGAAGTCCGTCATGGTGGCAGTCGAGTATTAGGAGGAGTCTGGTCTTTCCTGTCCTTTTCGGCAGTTGCCTCTGAGTTCTGTCATACCAAAATTTCACTCTCCGATTCCGTTCAAACTGGGACTTGCTCCGTTCCATTTCCTTCCTTTTCCCGTTAGGGATTTTCGGGCCTTCGCCGCAGCCTTCGCCGCTACCTATGTATTCATCGATCACCTATCTTTCAGGTTGGTTATACCAATTATGGCAAGGAATGCTATACATCAATCTGTACACTAAAATGTGGCCAAACATGATCTTCAAATACGTCTCTTCTACTCATGCTCATGCCCGTGACCATCTACATCGTCCACAACAACCACAACAGGTGAATCGTCCTGATGATTGTCACCATCTTGTCCTCCATCCCCATCACCCACACCACTTCCGCCTGTTCCATAAAGCTCGGCCCACTGCCGAACCCGTTCCCTTTCAGCCAGGATCTCGTCCTCTTCGTCTGCCACCTCACTGTACAGATCCTCGTGGACTTCATTTTCTTCATGACTGGACTGCCTATGCCAGGCCCCCTTCCAGTTCGTATCCCCATTACCAAGCGACTGACTCCAACTCTGCCCCTGATTGTCCCTTTTATTCCTACCATCAGCATGGTTGTCCTCGTCGTCACTGTTGAACATATCGTCTTGCTCATGCCTATCGCCGACGGCTTGGCTGTTATCTGAAGGGCCATGTTGTTGATGATCTTCGTACTCCTCCGCGCCGTCGACCAGTTGTGATCCATACATCGGATCCGTTGTTCTATTGGTAACGCCTTCAGCGTTCCTGGTCTCATCCTCATCCGGCGTTTGATGTGTATGATGATGAGTTTGGCTGTTACGGTGCAGGAATGAAAATGGACGAGGCATTGCAACAGGGATAGGTGATGCCAATGACGGCGAAAATGAGTTGTCACCCACAAGCAAGTTACCAGAACCCTCTCGCCCTAACTGCCGCTGGGACGAGGTGGAATGACGAGGAGATCGGCTGACTTCAGAAGAGCGATTACTAGGGCCTAACGGCGGTGGTGACGGGGTTGTGGCGACTGTGTACGGGTGCTTAGTACTGCCCGATTGTGAGGAGGGTTTTGATGGAGACTTCGCTTTTCGATGTTTTTTCTCCTTCTTCGTTGGTGATGTCGACGCGGACGAGGGCTCATGGCTGGTGGTTGATCCGGGCGTATCATCTGGGAGGAATTCAAATGACGTCAGATACCCGAAAATGACGTCTTTCACTTTTCAAAGATCTGTCGCGGAACTTAGCCTTACCAATAACGTTAGAAACACTTTTAGTTCTCCTGCGAAGACCCGAAAGACCAGCAGCAAGATTATGGAAAGAGTTGGACAACTTTCGAATCCGGTTTCGGATGCGATTCTGTCGACCAAGACAGGAGCAATACACCAAAAACACAGCGTGATTCATTCAAAGTCAGTCATGAGTGTTTTTAGAAACTTGTAGAAGCCAAATAGAACTTTGTGCTCCACGACAACGAACTTACCAATATCTTGACCGCTCCTCTAACTTCCTCATCGGTAACCTGCATCGGCTCGCCGTATTGTGTCAGAGGATCGGTTTCGCGCAACCACGTTTCTCTTTCCTCGGAAGTCATATCCGAGGTGATCCACGGGTGCAACTGACATGGCAGCAAAATCGTCCATAGAAAACGAATTTCTTCATTACTATGCCGCACAAAGTGAAGAGATGATCCATAACGCAATCAATCCAGGAAATGTACCTTCATTTCCTCAAGGGTTATCCGTTTCGTAGGATCCTTCTCCAGGATTTTCAAGAACAAGTCCCTCAGATCGTCAGAAATGGGTTTGTCTTCGGGAAACCGAATCCTAGAATCAGAGAATCAGAGAATCAAGAATATGCGTCAGGAGACGACACTTCGATGGCTTCTGACTGATCAACACAAACGGGCGAAAATACCTACGGTTGTCTACTGATGACATTGAATAGCTCGAACTCAGTATCGGCGATGAAGGGGACCTTTCCGAACACGAAACAATAAAGCGTCACGCCCATGGCCCATATGTCGATGGCATTGCCGACTGGAGGTTGGACGTTCGAGGGGGTTGGTGTAGGAGACAAGGGCACCCCCGACAGCGCCACGGATGATGATGGAGGAGATGAGGGTCGACTCCTTGGCGAAAGGAAGCCCGGTAATGCGAATTCATGACTGGCGCTTTCCTTTCCGGACGATTCCACGGCGTGAGGAAAGTTTTGAGCCCCAGGTAGCGGTATCTTCGGGGATGATGGGATTGAGTTGCTTGTAGGTGACTGTGCCATGGACAGAGTTTTAGAACGATAATGAATGTCGTAATTGCCTGTTACTGCCGCCGCGCGCTCTTGACTGGATGCCCGCTCGTGGGTGTGATCGGTTTTCACCTTGACGGGTGATAAACCCCGTTTAGAGAATAAGGATTTAAAAGATGATGTGGACGAAGTGCCATGCGATCCTAGATCCGAAGAGGTACGTTCAAGGGTGGCGGGATGTTCGTTTGTGGTGGATCTGTGGCGGGCAAGAATCTCCGCTGCCGCATCCAAAGGAATTGGATGCGATTCATGGACGCCACTTGGGGTCTCCGGTCCATTGGAAACTTGGCATTCGACAGCTTCCGCGTCCATAGATTGATGTGAGCGGCTTTGCATAACCGGTGACCCCCAGTTGCGCCACGAGTCCTCCGATGGCAAACGGCTGGGGGGTGATCGAGGAGAATTGAGATCAACGGATGAGGGCGAGGAGAACTTTGCAGCGTCCATCGCACCATTTTCGACAGCATTGCTAAATGACATAAATAGTTCTCGGTCATCATCCCCGATGGCACATAGCTCTGGAGCGAAAAAGGCGGGGCTTCCAGCAGTCTTTGCTAGCTCCAATTCGTTTCCTTCCAAATCATCGTCTTCATCTGGGTGGTCGTCGATCGCGTCTCCGTCCGATGCATTAGGGTCGTCCGGTGTCCGTAACCGACGCGAACCACGTTTCCTCCCGACAAAGACACTAACACCAAAATCCGAAATTTTTACCCGTCCATCCGCAGTCCACAACAGATTCGCCGGTTTAATATCGCGGTGGACAATCCCTTGATAGTGAACTACAGCCCGCGAAAGCCAAAAATTATTTGCGAAGCCAAAAATTGTTTGCGAAAAACATTAGCATATCATGTGGCCACGCACTTTGACAAGGAAGCGTACGTACGGTATTGGACTCCGGCTATAACATCTCGGAATATCCTTCGAGCCTGATCGATTGGGATGATCGGACTTGGCGGATCGGAGTCATCATGCCACCGAATATCTCCACCAGCCAGATACTCCAAAACTGAAAAAGATAAGGTGGGAACCAGGACGGTGAACATCAGATTCTTGCAAGATGCCGAGTGTCAAGAAGAAGATTATGGCCCAGAGGAGTTTTCACATTCGATCACGCACCTAGGTAGATCTTTTCAGATTGCGGATCATCAATGACTTCCTTCAGCCGAACGACGTGTGGATGGTCACATTTCTTTAATATCGCAATTTCTCGTTTGATCTTCTCCAGATGGGGATTTGGCGGTGGACCTGGAGAACCGGCAGAACCTTCTTGTCGCTTTTCAGCCAACCTCTGCGACAGTAACCTGCTCTGGAATCGACGCCGCGCATGTTTTTCCACAATTTTGATGGCCTGAAAAAAGACCCCAACACCAGATGAGCTTTGGTTCCCTTGTTTGGCCAATAAGATCGAGATCAAGAATTCACTTACCCAATGCTCGCCAGTCTCAACGTCGAAACAGAGTTTCACTTTGCCGTGAACGCCTCTTCCAACCTCCCTTATGATCATGTAATGGTTGATCATTTTATTCCCAGTTTGTGGATCATAGTCTCGGACCATCGTGTGTGTCTCCTTGACGGGAACACCATCTCCAGCTGCTAAGGAAGACGATCTACGGCTCAGAACAGGTGTAGGCGAATTGGAGCTGCTGCATAATGCATGGCTGGTGGAGCTGTGGCGTGTCATAACTGACGGGTATCGGGGTGGCGCTTTTCCCAACGAAGATGATGCAGAAGGTGGAGACAAGGTTGTCGCCGTGAGTGGTGAAGACGGTAAGTGTTTGTCGGGCGAAGACAAGTGCATGATGTCGCCGGTTGATCGACTGTTGAATGTGGTCAGCGATCGAATTCTCGATTTGTAGTGGTGAATGTGGTTGGTTGACTCAATAGGCAAGTTCGGTGATGACCCCAACGGGGTTGAAGAAGCGGAGTCAGATGTGTCGGTGCGGGACTCATCGTCACCATATCCATGACTTGAAAAAGGAGTGACCGAACCCGCAGGACTCAGCAGGTCCGTCGCCGAGCTTCTGTGCTTTGGCGAGCGGATGCGGTGAAGGGACAGCTTCAAACCTGTGTGTTTGCTTTTTGGTGTTGATGAGCTTGCTGGTTTCGCAGGCGTTTCTCCTGGTGATGAACTGAGCAAATCATCGGAAAGCAATGCGCCGGAAGATTTCGTGCGGAGACTTGGGGCTTCCGAGGACGCTGTCTCGTGGTCGTAAGATGACGAGAACTGCGGCCGCTCAATATGTGGATGAGGAACGACATGCACCCCGTCCTCAACCCCATACTCTCTTCCTTCCCCAACATCATCTGTATGATCCAGAGATTTCGATTTAGAGGCGTGTATTAAGTTGATGGAACAAGTGGGGCGGGTTGAACCATCCGCAACTCGACCGTTCGGTAGCAAAGACTCGACCGAATTCTTACTTGTGAGATTACTTTCCGAAAGCACTTGTTGAGAGGTGTGCTTCAACTTTCGTTCCGAATCGACACGCCCGTCTACTTCCAGCAGCTGGAGGTGCGGAACCGAGTGATGCTTTTGGTGTTCCAACGGAGCTTGGAGACCTGGCACTGACTTCCGTCTTCCCCCAAGCAGCACGGTAAGGTTGCTGACTAGTTTGACAGGCGACGTAGACCTGCTACGAGGCGGGCTGGCCTTCGGGGTCGATGTTGTCATGGCTGTTACCGTTGCCGAAGTGAGGACAGGTGGAGCAGTCATTTTTTCCTTCGTTTAATTCTTCCTGCTACGGCGAGAGGAAAACCATTTGGCCGGTTGTCATCAAACGCCCAATCAAGCAGCCCATTCGTCGTGCTCACGATCATATACGCCGTTGTCCTTGCTAAACCGCTGCTGCCCCGTGGGGAACCCAGTGCGGCATCAACACACTGTGTTTGGGCTGTGTTTGGGTGTGATACAAAACGTCTTGTTGGTTCGAGGTCGTTTGTGTGCGCTAAGTCTGTAGTATCAACATGAGACAAGTCACCCAAACCTTCTGAAGGGGCTGCGTATACGTGACAGACTAGACAATAGCGACAATCAGAGTGTACATTAATTGAATAAGGAGTGGAATCATCGCAAACGCGCTTACTGCCTATGTTTGCACAAACTTGATTTGTCTGTTTTGTCATATTATGACTCACGATGCACGCTGTCCGTTTACAAATGAAGGCGCTGTACAAACTTTCACATTATCATGTATTCAATTTATGAACTTGTCATATTCGTCAGCTTTCATTGGTTGTATTCAACTTCAGAAAAATCCAACAGTTTTCTTGACTTCTTCTCTTTTCCAGGGTTTCATAGCCATGAAGTCCTCTCTCTTCATTTTGAATATGTTCTCGAAATCTTCTTCGCTGAGATACATCTGATCAATGTAGCGATTTTTCGAAAAGAAATAATGTTTCAATAAAGCGCTCCTCTTTGTACACACAAAAAGATGCAAGTAGTCCGCCTTTACCTCCAATTTTGTGGGATCTACGTTCTCCGGAAGTCTATCTGAGAGCAGAACGTCGACAGAGTACGTCTTCTTCGTATATTCCTTGAGCACATCATTTAGAGGGCGTTTTCTTACGGGCAATCCCGTCTTTTTTTCGAGTAGTAGTTGGTCAGTTCCATCATACAGTCCCATGCAAACGATATATTTATCGAGAGACTTACCTTGTCTTTCGGGAACTTCGTTTTCGTGAACCCATGGAAATGCTGTGTGAAGTCTGATGGTTCCTGATATGCATAGGTAACCCAAAGTGCAGTTTGCGTCTTGTTGTGCAGTTTCGATTGCTCCACGTATTTCTAGACGGAGGTGCACGAAAGCGGTCAAAAATTGGAATGAATTCGCCAAAACAATCGCCGAAAACGGCTGTCGCGAGTTCATACCACAAACGTCTCCATGGCGATCATCTTTTCGTTCGTTTTGGATGTTGTTCCAAACCACACGTAAATATTTTCACCAGCATCAAGAATCATCACAACATTCGGGTCGAGATCGTCTTGAGTGAAGTGAACTATTTCGTGCACCTTTTAGAGGAGGCAGAAAGCAAGGTCAATTGAGGGAAAATCGATTCTGGCTCTTCAGAGGTGACATTACGTACCTTCACCATGCCACTCCCGCTCGACGCGACAAACAATCGAGATTTGAACTTCGCTGCATCCTTTCTAAGCTCGTGGTCCTTATCCCGATTTTTCTGGAATAGCTCTGAGAACTCTGGCCAAGATGACTCTTGTCCTTCCGGAACCGGCGTTGCAGGGAGTTTGGAAAAACGCTTGATTATTTGGTCCGCGTACTGTTTCTCGGATTCGGATGCGTGCCTTCCATGCCATTTGTATGCCTTTTGCTGGCCAATCATCACGGACACATGGTTCGTGTGGAATGGGAGTTCTGGTGGAATGATGGTAATCAAAACTCAGAAGTCAATTTGAAGAATAAGATTCGTCCTTTCATCTACAACGCACCTTGGACGTCACATTCGATGGCTTTGCACAGTCCATCGTAGTATTCACGGATATCGAATGTAGTGTACTTCCTCGGAGTTGCCGGATCAGTCGACATTCCAAGCCGAATGACGATTTGTTGTTCTCCAAACAGCAGGCACATATGCTTCGGCTCTGAAGGATTTCAAAGGCGAATTGAATTATTTTCAAAATGGGACCCTCTATTGGATAGAAAATGCACGAAAAGAAATCTGCTTACCTTTCCCCTCGACCACACGGACTTGCACCACATCTCCGCCAGTCTTTTCACTAAGTTCGATGGTCATCAGCGCACTTGTTCCCTTCTCGGTGATGGTGCTGTGCATCCCCTGCCAGAAATAGCTGATACACCTCTCTACACCTGAAAGCGCGGGTTTGTACGTGTACATAAGAATGTAACTCTCCCCACGGAAGAACTGCCCCACTAAATTCTGGTCGATGACTTCTCGTGTAAAGTCCTTGACGCGATATATGGTAAGGTTCCCTGACCGCCCGTTGTCAACAAGGGTCTGCTCGTGGACTTCCGGAATCAGCAACTTGCCAATGTCGATGGGTTCCTGCTTGATGCCAGTGACGATGTTGCCCTTGGCAAGTTCCATCGGCCGCATACTGATAGGCAAGGAGCCTTCGTAGTCAACAAACTTCTCTTTGAAGACTGCCGATTCGTGACCTTCGTTAACTTTCTGCACGAGAATAAGGTCCAGATCTGGCTGATCGGCTGCCATTTGCTGGGACAATTGTTTTGCCAGAAGCATACCCATACACCGGAATTCGTTCGTCGCGCTTTTGCCGATCCATACAAATACCTCGTGAGGAGGGCACTGCACAAGGTAGACAGACGGAGATTCCAGGCACTGTTTGCTGGGGCAAAGTCCTTCGTACATGAACTGAACGCGGCGTCGGCGTATCAGAGACGAGCCCACTTTGAAGATTCTCAGTTGGTGCGGGTTGTCGTCTGATTCGGCAAACTCTGAGGAAGGCAGTTTGTCTTGGATGATTTGGAGCTCTGTCTTCGTTGTCGAGTCGGGCAACCCCAACAGTTTGAAAAGTTTGCTAGTTAGATCATAGTCGTCCGGTTCGACCAGGAAAACCTTTGGGCGTGTCCCGCGTTCTTTCCGTATCCGACCGGCGACGCCCATAGCGGTTGCACGGCAAAGTCTCGATGATTTGGTTCCATTCCAATGATAAATTGACGAGCCTGGGCGAATGAAAGGATTCAGTCACGATTTTGTAACGGACCACTTTTACGAAACACTTTAAGGAACTCACCTGCATCCAAGACAAATGATGCATCAACACATAACGCTTTCCAGGATAAGGGCACCATACGAATGGTCAGTCTCGTTTTCCCATAAATCCCTATGAGAACCTTTTGTTCCCCCTTCTCCACCTGTTTATCGTGGATAAACTCCACTTTCGGTACATCCTCCCAGAAGTCCGCCTTCGTCTTTGCCATGGCCTCATTCAGCATCTGGTCCGTGGTGAAGCCAAGTTTCCCAAGCAAATCGAAGGCGTTCATCCAAATTCGTGAGAGTTCCTTCAACCACAACTCCCGCTCGTGCATTGTTTCAAGAACGTGCATACATCGGTTGTTTCCCCGAAGGCAAACCACCAGAGCTGGAAGGTCTTTAGAGTTGAAAGACGCTTGATGTGTCGATTGGTTTCCCTTTGATTTTGCGGATGTATTCGCAAGCTTTTCTGCGTCAAGCTCTTGATCTTCCGGGATCCGGACTTGCTCAACCACTGTCGCTTCAATAACATGCGATGGCGATGTTGAGAAGCGGCCGCGGAAATAGTAAAACGTCCCATCGATGATTGAAAGCCAGTATTTCCCAGCCGGTACCCCACCGCCCGTGGTTGTCGGACCCAGACCAGCCTTCACATCTACGGGACCTTCGAGCACATCCTGGGAAACCAAATCAGCGGCAGGTATAAAGCTCTTCGAATGCACCACCCGCCGAATTTGTAGCACCCAGTTGGCTGCTTCGTAGGGTGAACGGCATTGGAAATACATCGCGCGTCTCGAGGTGTTGACTTGAAATCCCGAGAGACCTGAGTGAATTTCTGGTTTGTTCGAAGATTGACCACCATTCTGACCTTCGACACCCCTACTTGAATCAGTCAAGCGGACAGAAATGACTGAGCCGAGGTTGAGACTCTCCAATGGCGGTTTTCCTTGCGTAAACTCCTTGATATCACCAGAATAAATGTGAATGAGACCTTCTTCATCCAAAACAACAATCTGCTTGGTCCAAACTGGGTGGGCTTTCGGCGAAGTGTACTCGAAGTTGCCAAGATAAGTGACTTCACCGATGAGAGCTGCCCCGTCACGATTGCCCACAACACGCCGGACGGTGGACGTCTTTTGAATGGGATGCGGAGAGTTGGTATTGGACCCGTTTGCTGACTCTGGCTGAGCCACCGCCAACCCACTCGACATCGTTTTATGATTTTGTAGAGTCGTCACCCAGTTTTGGCGGTCAGCATACGTCGCAGCTTTGAAGCGGTAGGTTATTTCCGGCGTCTCTATCAAGAACCCCAGTTGATTTGCGTTCGGGTCCTCAGGTACCGCTCTTCCAACCGCAAACGGTTCAATGCGTTTGACGGTTCCCAGCGTGATGTAGAATAATGGACTTTCTGCATCTTGGTGGGTGCTGACGTAGAGCTTTGACTTCTTCAGCGACAGATAATGGGGTTCCCAATAGCTTCCAAACCATCCGCGTCGCTCCAAGTCAACCCCACCATCATGGTACTGATTAGAATTCAAAGCCGCAACGTTGTCGGTTGAGGAAGAACCTACTATTCCGCCGTTGGCCTCCGCGTCTAGCGACCTAATGGAAACATCACGAGACAACGAACTCATCCTCCGAGTCATTGAGGTTGACCTTGGAAGTGATTTGCTGCGGTTTCGATTTCCAAACAAAACGGGTAGTGCCGGAACCTGTAAACTGCTCGCTGATTCTTCCTCACTCTCAGGAGGTGGTGCGCCCATGTCCACAAAATCTACCATTAAGGGCTCGACAGACTCCTTCTTGTTGAAGTAGCGATCGGCTGTTGCTTCTGGATCAACCAATGTCAAGGGGGGATAGAGGTCCTTCTGGAAGGCCGTTTCTCCATTTACTCGTGGTACGAAGATGCTTGTCATGTCAACGGCATTATCAACTCTGAAGAATAGAAAATCGAGAATCGAAATTTGTTATTTTGCTTTTCGGTTTCTGAATGCGTGGACGACGAAACTTACCCTAAATGAAGGAACCGACTGATCTCACACTTCGTACTTGAGCAAAGCGACTTAGGCAGCAGATCCATTGCTGTCTATGCCATACAGAGATGAATAAATTTCCAAGATTGAAATCATTCCAATGTGATTCGAATAGCGAGAAAAAGGCATTAGAGAAAAGAAAAGAAGATTACGGAAAAATGAAATCTGTGAGTAGACACTTACAGCCTGCCTCTCAACCTTCATCGTCCCAATGGTGTTCAGAACCCCATTCAACAATTCATAAACCCGCACGCCCTCGCCCTTGGACGTCAAGTACACAAGGGGTAGACTTTGGTCCCATGTTGGTTGCAAAATTGTGACTCCCGTGCCTTGAACAATCAGACTCTGAGCGGCCTTTGAAAGGTTCCTCAAATCCCAAACCGACATATCTCTGATACCCTCTTTGCGGAAACCGGTTGTCAACACTAGTGGATCGGGGGTTAGCCAGCACGTCCGAATCGCTTTTGCGGCAGAGTATTCGGTATTTGCTGTCTTTTGGGGGGCGAATCCAGATGTGAAAAAATGGAGGAATATTCGTAGGAATATTCGTAAACGCCAAGTACTTTTGGCACATCAACAAACGGAATTGGGAATCAGTTGAAAAAGAAAAAAACTCACCTGGGCTGGAAGATTATTTGCCCGAATATCATAAATGTGTAGTGAAGCATCGGTTGAAGCACATGCAAGCTTATCGCCACAATAATCGAAGGACAGACTCTGGACATTCTCGTCTTTCGGACAAGTCAAAGTGATTCTGTCCTGCATGGCTTCGACTTCCCACAGCCGCACCGTCGAATCACTAGAAACGCCAAAATTCGGTTAGGAAAACATTGCATCACCCCTCCCCCCTCCAAAACCCCATCCCCCGTTCAAGAAAGCCTGTCCAGAAAAATACATTCACTAGCCCTCGCTACTCACACGGACGCACTCGACAAAATATTCCCAACAGTCGGATGAAACTTAATCGCATTTATCTTCTTCTCATGTCCAGCCAAATAAATAGACGCCGCATCGATTTCCTTCACATCGTCCCCTTTGCCGCTCGAGTCGGTCACACTTTTGCGAGGAGGCGCGTGCGATGGAATCGCTAAATGTTCTGGTATTTTCCATATTCGGATCAATCCATCAGCGCGGGTAGTGGTCGCTAAGATTGTTGGCTCCAGCGGCGAGAATTCGTAATCCGAGATCTGCTTGTTGTGGACTGAGTGGTATATTAGTATTCGCGTGTGAAGTGGCCGGAGCTGAAGCCAAGAACATCAGACCTCTGGGGGGGTCATAAATGTACGAAAGCAGTCGTCGAGTCTGATTCCAACCTAGGCATATTGGCGCCGCAGTTTCGATACGAATCGTCTCCTGATTTGTGCCTTTCGGTACGTGATAGACGCCCACTCCGTTTGCATACGGAACGGCAAACAGGCGAGCATTGCACTATATGAAATGTTAGATCCTTCAAATACTGTCTAATGCATCATGGAAAAACTCCACAAAGAATTTGCAAATGATGGTGTTTTTCACAGCAGACGTGAGCAACGCGCACCTTCAATTTGGTTGGAGCGGTCGCATCAACCTTCAAATTCGAATACAGAGGCTTTGCATTCGAAGAAGAAAATATGTTCTTGTATTTCGAAGGCCCTTGCTGGTCCATGCTTTGGATTAATCAAGTTGCTTGCTTGGTGTGCAGAGACAGTTGTTCATCAGCGCGCGCTGTGATCTTCGAGGCTTGAACCTGCAGTGACACGCGAGGTCACACAAGGATGGGCGAGAACTCCGCGACTGCCTCCCAGAGCGCCTCAGATCAAGTTAAATTGCACAGTTCGGCGACCGCGTTGGGGTTGATGGCGTTTGACTTGGAGACTGAAACTGAGCAATGCTCGAAAACGCAACGAAACACGGTCGATTTTTGTGTCCATAGGTAGCGGCATTTGCAGAACGACCCTTCTCACTTGGAAGCGAGAGGGCAGTTCTGTTGGGGTTTGCCCATAAAATCGCTTTTTGGACGTTAAGTTAATCTTGCAGGGATTTCTTTTCCTACACGCCCAAATCACTCACATCCAGCCCAGGCACTCTCCTCAGCACTCAGCTCGCTCAATCCTGCAACCCTGCAACAACTTTTGAGATTTGAGACGTCCTATCTGACGTCCTATAGCCCTCCCCTTCTCCAAATCCTTTGGAAAAATCTAACGCCAGAGAACCTACGTAGAATGCAGCCAGCAATCAGAGTCCAACTAGAGTCCATCCGCTCCATCAGTCACTGAACACACCAGAATATAAAATCTCAACGTCTTTGTCATACTCATGCCAAAGTAACCTTCGTTTCCATACAAACATGCCCAAAACCCGAGTTACCCTCGCCTCCAACGCAAACCAAAAAACCAGATCAGTCGTTCTCCTTGAGACCTCCAGCGACACCGACCTTCTACAGCAAATTCATGAATATTCCAAGAATAAGCTGCGAATAAAGGATCCGAAGCGGATATTTGGGGAGAATGGGAACGAGTTGCACACTTCTGAGGAGGTTGCGGGGTTCATTACGAACGACTGGTATGTTGTGATATGATGATTTTCCACCTTGTAGTGTTGATGAGGAATTCAGAGCTAATGCATGCTTCTATCTAAATGTGAACTTTGCCAAACCTCAGCTGCTTGCTCGTATCGTCAGGAGAGAATTTCGTGGGTGCCGTGAAAACCACAGCACCAGCACCACCAGCAAGTTAGTATGGAGGAAATTCCCACCTTGGCAAACCGCTTCCATCGCCTCATCTGATTTATTAACCGACCGTTAATCAAACACCCCATAGGTTCAGTTCCAACAGTCGTTCGAGTCCTGGCCAACAGGTCATTTGTGGATCAAGAGGCGGTTGCTCAACTGAAAACAACGTCGACACTTTCGGGTGTTGAATTAGCTGTCGGAATGCCCGATTTACATCCCGGGGGGAAGCATCCTGGTGAGGAACACATCCAGCTGGGAAGGTGTCTATGTTCCTTTCGCGTTCGAGAAGTGATTTCACTGAGCTATCCATCAACATCATAGTGGGGTGCACTTTCGGGACTTCGAGATACATTTACCCGGCATTAATCGGCAACGATATTGGTGAGTATCTTCCTCTGCTTCAATCTCCGCCTGGTCAATCGACATGATGCTAATATTCACTGAACCGGCAACAAAGGCTGTGGAATGGCACTATACGCGTTGACCGGACTCTCAGCAGACGACATCAAACCCGACAAGTTTGCAGATAAGCTGAGAGGGATAGAGTCTGCATGGGACGGGGATACGAAAGCGTGGTTGGCGGAAGTGGGTGTTGAGCCGACGGACTATGATGCTTCCTTGGGGACGATCGGAGGTGGTAACCATTTTGCGGAAATTACGGTGGTCGAGAAAGTGAAAGATGCGGAGAGATTTGAGCAAGCCGGACTCTCTGAAAGGACGGCATATCTTCTGGGTACGTAATGTGCTCACACGGGTCAATATGTAGCGTACACCATGATGTTCATTATATCTTTCTCTCCTCCAGTCCACAGTGGCTCTCGCGGTCTCGGTCAATCCATCCTCGAATCCCACACAAAGCAACACGGAACCAAAGGTCTCGAAATCGGCACGCCAGATTTCGACGCTTACATGAAACAACACGAAACGGCATGCAAATGGGCACGCAGAAATCGAGAATTGATTGCCCACAGAATCCTTAGCGCACTAAACTACCAGGGTGCATCGCGGAAGATTTTGGATATTTGGCACAATAATGTCTGTGAGAAGAGTTTTGAGGATGGACGGACGTTGTGGTTGCATCGGAAGGGAGCAGCACCGAGTGACCAGGGACTTGTGGTAATTCCTGGGTCGAGGGGTGCATACAGCTTTTTGGTTTTGCCTGAGGGGGGTCAGGAAACTAATGGTATGTTCTTTTCGTGCGCACTTCATATCCCAAACGATGTAATCGTCATTGAAAGGCCTCTAACACCCGCTCCCTTTTCTATCCCCTTTTCATTCCCCGCCCCCAACAGCATACTCCCTAGCCCACGGCGCCGGCCGCAAATGGACACGCACAAAAGCACAAACACAACTCCGCCAAAAATACCGTGGTAGTCGAGGCAAGGAACTCCTCCAACAAACCAGGTTCGGTGGTGCGGTTGTGTGCGAGGATCCGGCACTTCTATTTGAGGAAGCACCGGAGGTTTATAAACAGGTTGAGGATGTTGTGGAGGATTTGTCCGAGTTTTGCAAGGTTGTGGCGATTTTGAAGCCGTTGGTTACGTATAAGCTTCGGAAGGAGTGATGGGGAAGCGAGGCACGAAGGGACAATGCTCCACAGCAGTAGGCTAGAGGCAGGACTAGAGTTACGTTTGTGGAAGACGAAGTTAGATGCAAGTCCAAAGTAGGTGGCTGTGAATAGAAGAACGCGTCTCTGCGAATTCAAAAACAAAGGGAAAGGTCTCGTGTTACAGGCACTCGGAAACTTCAAAATACAAGACTTGCCACATTTCGCTTCTCCTCCTCATTCGCCGCAACTGCCGTCAACCATGTCCTTCAGATCCTTCAAACTCCTTCTCTACGCCCTCCCCCCCACCATCCTCTTCTTCAAATACGGCTACACCTTCGGAGCAGTCTCCGGCCGTTCCATGCAACCCACCTTCAACCCCAACACCTCCCCCTCCCGCCGAGACATCGTCCTCCTCGACCGTTTCTCCATAGCCCGAGGCCGCTACACCGTCGGCGACGTCGTGTTCCTCTCAGCTCCTCACGATCCAGATCTAATGCTTATTAAGCGAATCGTGGCGGTGGAGGGTGATCTCGTGCAGCCGCGGGAGAAGTTTTATCAACTCCAACACCAGCATCAGGTGCAGCAACGGGAGCGCGAGGGTGGGAATGGGAGGAGTAGAGGAGAGCTGGAAAGTAAAGGGATGGGTTTGACAACAGCATGGTATGGGAAAGGAACAACGGCAGGAGGGATGGAGAAAGTTCCGAAGGGGCATTGTTGGGTGGAGAGTGACGAGCCGTTTCATGGAACGGATTCGAATACGTTTGGGCCGGTTCCGTTGGGGTTGATTAATGCGAGGGTGGCGTGGATTGTTTGGCCTTGGGAACGGGTGGGGAGGGTGAAGGAGAGGAAGGGC
>JADGJF010000533.1:0-18549 GCA_027596845.1 Quaeritorhiza haematococci | reverse complement strand
CCTCCCCACCCCAATCTCATACACCAGTAGTAGAACAGCAGCAACAACAACAAAGGAACACTTTTGTAGCGAACTATCCTTTTGAGCAACCAAAGCCCATCAAATCTTACCTTGCCGTAGTGGCCAATAATTCGTTGGAAAGAATGCTCGTCGTCTGCAGGGACGAGTTTCGGAAAATCAAGCCAGACTTCGTTTTTGGTTGCCGCGCGATGAAGAATCAAAAATGAAAGCGCATGAAGGCAATGCATTTCTCTGTGATGTGTATTTCGGCAGATGAAACATATACTGTTCAACTTACCGGAATGGCCGTGGCGAGGATGACGACAACCAGCCCGGACATAACCCATAACACGAACGGGACATTGAAGCCCGATCGATTCTGGCCTCTTCTCTCAGGGGCGTTGGCAGCAAGTTTTGAGATTGGAACATCCATGGCGATATACGATAAGAATTTCGTGGGGGCGTAAACTTAAGTTAAAACTTTTGCGCCTATTTAGATGTTTCCATGTGTATGAGCGTGTTCGTGCCAGCCACAGCAAGAGAAAAGGATTCGATGGCAAAGTGAATTACATTCAATCACTTCGATGAATCCAATGGAAAGAAATTCAAACATTTCGGAAACTTTAAATTGGCTTCGCAAATCGGGTATTTCGGTTCGTGCCAGCCAGAGCAAGAGAAAAGGATTCGATGGCAAAGTGAATTTCATTCAATCACTTCGATGAATCCAATGGAAAGAAATTCAAACATTTCGGAAACTTTTAATTGGCTTCGCAAATTGGGTATTTCTCCTCTTGTTTGTCTGGAAGAAACACGTCGTGCAGATCTCGGAAGAAGGGATTGCCTTTTCCTTCAAACTCCAGCATGCAGTCAATCAATTAGCCGTGCATCGTGGCAAAGCATACAAATAGAGAGAAAACAAGCCAATCAACGCCTTTGTAAGCCGCCGAGGCAGAACCGTTTATTCAGAGTCCAATTATATGCTTCCATAATGAAGAAGTTTAACCGTAAGCACCCTCTTGATTTTTCGAATGTCAGATGGAAAACAAAATCCCCTGTTGCTTTTGGTATCCTTCACCGCGCGACCACCGCGCACGTGCTCCCGGCGTCTTGTTATCGAGAGAAGGCCAAAAGATGTCAAGACCTGGTAAGCATGATCCAGCGTTACAAATTTAAGATCCAACAATGATTCTCGAAGGGGACAAACAAAAGCGTACATCGTGTCATTCCTTACCGCCGTTTAGAAAAAAAGAAAAAAGGGACAAGGTGGGCTACTGATCTCTTCTCCTCCCACTTTGCGACTTCCTGCGTCTGCCTCCTGCGTACTTTTGACTGTGAGGAGCATGTGAAGATCACAGCGAAACGAAGGTTTCCGAAAGACGTTCACATATTTTCGGCTAGGTAAAGAAGAAACATCCCAACTCCCACGGAATCGAGCTACATATATAAAATTCACGGGATTAGTTGATTTCTAGACAAAATTTGAAACGACTTGTTGTCCGCAGCATAATCGCGGGAGCAATTTCTACCGGCCGAGCACCTCCAAGTTCGTACCAATCAATTGGGACAATAAGCTATATGTATAACCAAAACCAGTGGGGTCTACATATCTGCAGCGCGTAGCATTGCAACGCATTGACCCCCCGACAAAAGGGATTTGGTTTCACTTGTAGTGCCACGCAGCGATAACTTGCATTTTTGGATGCAGATGTGGTGTTAGTTAGAGGTGTTTGAAGGGGAGCGAGAAGCAGAGAGAGTGTTGTCTCCATGGGAGCGTGTGGGAAGTGAAACGTTCTTAAAACTGCGAGTGTCTGGAATTGGAAGGCAGAGAAGGCAGAGAAGCTCATGATATGCGTTGGATAGGCATATACAATTGGAATGGCCGGGATCTGAAAATTTGTTTTTGAGATGTTTCCGGCAGCCGCAATCGAAGTGTGATGACCGAATGGTGTGGTGTCTGCAGAATATCGAACTCAACGTCCCCTCTTCCTTATCAATCTTATCGCTCACACATCAACAATCCGCCACTACGCGCGTTTAGCGGAACATTTTAGTTCAGCATCTCCTTCTCCTGTTCAATTCACCGACACGTCCAAAAATCCCACCGTTCGGAGTGTTCTGAAGTTTAAAAACGCTGGTTGGGGTCGGAGATTGGATGAGTAACACAAAAAGTTGTCGGAGTTCTGACAAAACACTATGACGGGATTCTACGGCGATCTCGACATCAGGTAGGTGGTTGTAGCAGTGACATGGTCCCTTTCATGGCTTGTGAACGCTACTGCATCTGAATTCTGAGCGGATTGGCCAGGATTGTCTTAAACCTGTGTCGGTATCTTCGGCGGCACCCAAACAACTTGAACATGGAGGAGTTGTGGTCTTGACATGACCTCGCTTTGACAACCTGCCACATACGGCGCGAGATTTGTCGATTCATCTTATTCACTCCCTGCGAACATTTCTAACAAATACCGTTCCATTTGACGAATATCTCCTCGAAACTGTACCCGTTCATCAACCACACCTCCGAACCAGCGCATCGGTTGGCCACACCGCGACTTGCACCCCAACCTATGTCACTCCAACCGTCTTCGCCTACGTCTCCGGACACTGCCTCAATTTCATCGACACCGCAGGATACTTGCCCTGGGAGACACGCCATAGAGGTCCACCCTCCTTCACCACAGATGGTCACCAAAATGTCACCCCAGTCAACTTTCCCACCACCAACAACACATTGTCATCGTCAGAAAGGGTTGCGGGTTTGGTCGGCTCAAGTGGTGTACCTGCGATCGAAATAGTGCGTAACAAAAGTCCAAGAAATCTGCCCAAAGCAATCAATACGTTTCATTACCGGCCTCTTGTGGCGGCGGCACCCATTACGGCTTTTGCCGTGTACAGGAGAGATTGTGCTATTGCTGTAGCGGAACATGGGAGCTCGGTTGTTAAGCTATATAAGTGGAACAATCCGGTGGGGCCGAGTGGAGTTGCTGGCGGTGGGGCTAGCGGGGGGCTGACGACAGTGGAGGGAGCGGCTGGTTCTTCTGTTGCGCTTGTGGGGACGTTGCAAGGTCTGATATATGCCTCCTTTTTCTCTTCTTTCCGTGAAATGGTGCTGAGACAGGCCCGCATGTCTGAACTCGTTTACTCTCTTTATCATATCACACCTGACGTTCATTCAAACAAAATAGCCCCGCCGGACCACTCTATTATTTCCTTAGCCTTTTCTATGGACGGTAGTTACCTTGCTTCTCTTGGATCCTTCCCTACCTACAACGTCTGCATCTGGGACCGCAGAAACTCCGCGAGCATATCTTCAACAACCACAACCAACGCCGCCAACCGCCAACCTCAACAAAACCAACAACCAACCCTCCTCTGTTCCATCCCGAATTCCAAGCCGGCATCCTGGATCTCCTTTGATCCTTTGGACTCCACTGTCGTTTGTACGGGTGGATTCCATGGTGAGAACGGGGCACTCGATGGATACGAGGATGAGGAGGATATTGAATTGGAGACGTTGGAAAAGAATGGAGATGGTGTGCAGTTTTGGAAGATGGAGACCCGGTATAAGAAGTGCACGCTGAAACAGATGTGAGTGACTAGGGAGGATGCATTTGTCGTTCATTTAATTCGGGTGCATTTTTTTTGATGATTTTCCACATAACTGCTGACTCAGTCTTCTTCTTTGGTGATTTCCCTGCCTTTTCTGGAACGCATCAATGGGGGAAAAAAAAAGTCACATCCGCACTCCAAAGCAGACCTTCCAATGGGAAGAGCCCACTCCTCCGACCTCGTTTGCCCGCCTTTATCAACAACACGCATGGACGGCCAACCACGAGATCATCGTGCCATCGCGGAGTGGAGACACGTTGAGGATGTACGACGTTCTGAACAACAGGTACCGAGATGTACTCAACATTACGATGGCCATCGATGCAGATACAGCACTTGAAGCGGAGGCTGCGGAGGTAAAGGGCGGAATCAATAGAGATGCCACGAAACAGACGGAATCTCCCGCTGATGCTGCAGGGCGTGAGGTCGCTGTTGCCGAGGGTACGAATGACATGACACCGGCCGAGGGTGACGCTCCTGCTCAGGAAACTGGCGAGGGAGAAGCTGTCCAGCCGGTGGCGCAATCGGAGGGTGGGGCTGCTGATACCGATGGTCAACAAGCCGATACGAATGCCGAGGAGGGCCAAAAAGAAAGCACTTCCCATTCAGCATCTGATGACGATGGCAGTGGCCGTTTGTCCGAGAAAAACGTACCCGAAGAACGAGAACCGCAACAGACAGATTCAATCGATGCTGCCGCAACACCTGATGACGCACCTACCGCGCAAGCCATGAAAATGACTCTGGGAAGCATTGGGGACTGGCAGTGCATCGCCGTGACAAAAGGGGCAATCGTTCTTGCCGGATGGGTGAGTACTGCAGATGATAGTCGATTTTCATAAACAACGTGACATTCCATCATGAGAGTAGCGATCTGATTGTGACGATAAACCAATGCATGACAGGACGGGATCTTGCGCTGCATCGATAACGCGAACGAGCCTGGAAAGCTGCTCAGCTGTATTCCAATGCCGTCTCCGATGGACTGCGGCCCCTCCAATCAAAGGCAGACAAATGCGATTCGATCCATTGGTTTCTCTCCCGATCACCGTAACCTCGTAGTTGCTTTGATAGACGGCAGGATAGTCATTTGTCAGTGGTGCACGTCTAACAACCCGCCAGACGTTAACGCTGGAGATCCGAATAATGAAATGATTTTGGTAAGCTGGTTGTCGGCTGGTCATAAAGACAAGGATTACGTTTTGGTTGCCTTTGACTTTGCATGGATGGTATCGATGGTTTCTCACGAAAACCGCTCCGGTCTAGCTCATTGACAACGACACGTCGCTGATCACCTGCCTCGACGCCTTCCATCTATCCGACGTGGTTGTAAGCGCGAGTCGTGACGGGACTGTATCATTCTGGTGGCCACTGTCCGACTACCACCACCACGGGAACCAACCCTCCCCTAGCAGCATTTTTGACGGGGGCGCGACAGCTTACCAAAGAGCAGGATACCTAATATCTGATTTCAAAGTTGACGGCGGCGCCTGCCTCACCAGTGTGGCTACGTGTCCAATGTCTCAATCGTTGGTAGCGGTAGGATCTAAGTGTGGCGTTGTAAGGGTTTACGATGTAGGAGATATGATGGGAGGCCGAGGGACTGGCGCACCGAGATTGGTGTTTAGGGAACGGTTGCATACTTTGCCGGTGGTGAAGGTTTGTAAAGGCAACTTTTTCTTTTCAATTTTTGGTATTTTCAACAATGTTTCGTTTGCGTACTGTCTTCAGTTCTGCCCATTTTTCCCGCAAATGACCCACAAAATCCCAAGAAACTGACCATGTGAACTCGGCAGCTTCTGTTCGATTCAACAGGTCAATTCCTTTTCTCTGCAGCTGACGACGGGCGGATTCATCTTATCCAGATATTTGCGTACAACCCAACTCCGGAGCCGACTGCAGCTGCACCAGCGACTTCTCCTGTCCCGAACGAGGCTCCACCCCCAGCAGCTGTAGCACCAGGAGTGGGTGATGATGCTACTGATGGTACCCGTGTTGGAACAGAGGCGAATGCTGCTGGCAGTGGAACGGCAGCCGATGCTACAGCTGGCATTGCTGCGGGTGCAAGCGGAAATGCACCTACTGCTCCGCCCGCCCATCGACTATTTGATCTGAAAATTCAGGTCCTTGGATATGTCACCTTTTCTGGGAGATTTCGAACCATCTGTAGCGAGTCGGAGGAGCTCAATCTTAACTACGGTACCACGGCGTCCAAGTCAACGAATCCCTCAACCCCGGTAAAGTTTGCGTTGTTTTTATCGCCATCTTTGTGCCTCGTGCTGCATAATTCCTTTGAATGTGCGCATGGATGTTTTTCCTGCCTCCACAACTAATTTTCATGGTTGGTGATTGCCTGGATCACTTCGAAAAAGGGCGTGACACTGTACGCACTTGTCATTGACAGAAATCGGGCGAGCTTGATTTATCGTTACTATATTCAGCTTCCAAAGGATCTGTCCCAGATTGTCGATCCTGCTGATCCGTATAGGTTGACCTCGAACCTCGTCCCGGTAAGTTTAAAAGCTAGAATCTTGAAAGGTTTCCGTATGTTGAGTTCTGACATGATTTCTGGTGTTGATATTGGGAACAGGTCACGATGTACCGCATTGAATCCCCGTTGACGACTATGGTACTCATGCCGAAGTAAGTCAGGAAAAGCCTTTACCGTTGGTATTTGTCGCTATCGCTCCTCAGTTTCCATTTCGACCCTAAATCAATCGGTGGCCTCCTGTTCCATAAAATGCAGCCATCTATCCAACGCCCGAGAAACCTTCGTCTGCATATCCGAGAACAGAAGCCTGGTGATGTACAAGGGCCCTGTCGGCGCTAAATCCAAATTCGCGAAGACCGCTGTTCAAACCTTTACGGATTCGCGACCGACCAATGCAGGTGCCGGTGTCAGTAGTGAGGTGACTTCTTTG
Source organism: Quaeritorhiza haematococci (assembly GCA_027596845.1). Classification (NCBI taxonomy): domain Eukaryota; kingdom Fungi; phylum Chytridiomycota; class Chytridiomycetes; family Quaeritorhizaceae; genus Quaeritorhiza; species Quaeritorhiza haematococci. The sequence continues at coordinate 12,019 of JADGJF010000533.1, read as the reverse complement.
GGAAACCCGATGTTTGAGGTACGTGTGTGCCGGAAACATGGTTTTCACAGGTGGATAGTTGGCTCTTAAGTATTTTGCCAACTGCATGAACTCATTTTTTCATCCGCAACATCTCTCTGTGCCAAAAAAAGGTCTCGGAGCATGAAAAGTCTGGCGGGACTTTGCGGCTGTCGATCTCGGGCGATTGGCTCATCACCTGGGCGCCCGACGGACAGGCGACAGTCCGACTCTTGACAGATTTGCCACCCGGGCAGCAATGCTTGCGAATTCGAGCTCATGACTTTGCGCGCGGAGGGGTCCGAGATGCCTGCTTGGGACGCGGTTGCCGGGCGCTCGTGAGCTTGGGTTTCGACGGCACCTTACGATTCTGGGACTGGAAATTCACTGCAGCAGGCAGAAGAGCCTATGCCGAAGCTGCTGATGAGCTAGCACGATTGTTTAGCGAGCACGAGCCGGTCATTGCACAAATGGCCGAGTCCTTGCAAGCGAACAAAAATATTCAAGTACAGGATCGACCAGAAAGTGAATCAGAGCCGTGCATGACTAGCATCGATCGCGAGTCGCGGAGTGAAGTGCGTCAGGAAGAGAAAGTGATTGAGGTAAGTTTCGTTCGTTATCAACTCACGAAAGTGAGAATTTTGCTAAAAACTGATCAACTTTCAACCAGGAATTCCGAGCCGATCTCATGACCAAAATCAACTCGATCAAAGAGCAACTGGTCGAAGCGATCCAGCTCAACGACACTCTTCCTGACATTGAGCGTATTGGGCGAGACGAGTTTGTGATTGATTTTGAGGAGAGGGATCGGTTGATTGCGGAAGGGGACGAGCATGTCCGTCGGGTTCGCATGAACATCGAGCAGGAAAACCTGAAGAAGAGAGTGATCAAAAATAGAATCAAGGTATTCCTCAACTTCCTAGCTGTGACTATCATGATTGTCTGCTAAACACATTCTTTTCATTGACCATCCTTCGATACCTGACAGAAAGAATGCTGGGACTCGATGGAGGTCATCGGTCAGGCGGTCAAGTCGTTTAACCGAGAGCCAATGACAAATCGAAAGTTGGACGTGCCAAACTACCCAATACAAGAGCGCGATGCAACAGAACTGGAGCGACTGGAAAAGATGTTGCTCCTTCGGCGAACGCAAATCATGGTGGCCAACGCGACCAAGGTATTGAGTAAAAATTACGAGAGTTCATTGAATCCGATCATGCTCATGTTTTTTTTCTTATTCGCACTCACAGAAACAGAAAAAGACACCGGCTGTGGACGTCGATCTGGACAGATCCGTCAACGATGTAATTTCCACCGCCTCTTTCCGATCTGCCATTGAATAAATCCATTGACTTTTTTCGATCTTCATGGTTTTCAGAACGATCTCATATCGTCGGGCGGGGCTATCAAGCCAGGCAGTTCCTCGGAACGATTGGGGCAAGTCGATGAAGGAGCTGCTGCCGCCACCAAGAACACCACGACGAATCAAAGTCCAGGCAGCACTGAAGATGCCAACGGTGGCAGCATGGCGGCCAGATTGTTGAAGAATTCACCGACAGCTTCTTTGTTATATGATTTCTTTGAGTTAAACACGAACGAAAGGAGGCGCGTGCAGGTCATTTTGTTGTCGCAAGTGATTCACGAGATCAAGGTGTGGACATGTTATTTCGCAAACTGAAATCGCTACAGCAATTTTTGGGGGGCTCCCCAACATCGGTTCCTCATAAATGTTTCTTATCATCATCGCACACAGACCGACTTCAACCAGAAGTTTTTGAAGTTTGTGAAATCTAAGAGGGACGAAATCGCAAAAATCGAAGACAAGAATGAGCGCATCACGCAGATCATGTCCGAGCTGCAGGTCATTTTGATTCCTACCGTTTGGGATGCGTTACCTACACACAACCTGTTCCCAAAGCGTTAACTCTGAATTCATCCTTTAGATCCAAGAAACGATCTTCCGACCGACGTTGGACAATGACGAAGTTCCCGAGCGGAACATTGAAGTCGCAGATGACGAAGTGAAATCAGAAAAGGTGAAGATGTGATTGAAAATGTTCACCTTTCCTTAAACGTGGCCGTATTTGTGCTCATCAAACATGTCTTCTCCCTTTCCTACATATCAGTTCTTAAGCCCCGAAGAACTCAAGAAGCTCGAGGCAAAACGGTTGCTTGAAGAGAAGCGCCTAAAACAGCAACAGGAGGACAATTTTCGAGAAAGAGCGCTTCAGCACATGATGGGAGGAAAGCTGGAGGATAGGTGAACTTCAAAATTTCAAGAAAATGTAAGATTTCAAATCCCATTTCCTGAGCTCATATATTGTCTTCAAAAACACGAAAAACAGGGCCGATCAAGAAGAGAAGGAAGACCTCACGCGGCCAGAATGGATGAATAAACCCAAGGAAGACATGACGGATGAAGAGAGGAAGCTCGTGAAAGAGTTCGAGAAGAAGGTCGCTCAATATAAGGTAATGTCGCGATAGAATGCAAGTTGACCATCAAATGCGTGGAAGATGAAGAGGCTCCATCATCTGCTACAGGTGATACAGAGCTAAAATCGATTTACCTTTTCAGGAAGAACAAGAGAAGTACCGAAGGGCGCTAGAAACGGAGTTGCGAAAACTACAAGCGTTCATATCGGAGCTCTGTGAAACCTTCGACACGCATTTGCAGGAGTTTTTCCAAACCAAGCTGGCGACGGACGATCTTATATACCAGTTGGAGCTCAAAATCATCAAGTTGACACAGGCGTGTGCGCTGCAAGAAAATGATGAATGGAGGGTAAAGATGGTGTAACTTCTTTCATTGTCCGTCTCTTCAATCGGTTCCAACACCATTATTCACGTGGATTCGCTTCGAATTTTAGGAGGCCGCAATCTTGACGCGTTTGGAAACTGCAAAGGCGAGCAGGGCCCTCGTAATGGCAGAGATCCCCGAGATCAAAGTAGGCAGTGTCCCTTTTTCAATAGGACTTTCTCGATCCGGAACTAATCTTCAAAATCGACATGAATATTTTCACAGAAAGAGCTCGAACAATGCAGAGAAGAATATGAAAACGCCCAAAAAAAAGATAAGGAAGTGGAAAGGCAGTTCCGTAAGGAGCTCCAAATGTATGACTTCTACTTTGATGGGCTGCTCAGATTGTTCAAGAAGCGGGATCCGGTAAGATCTAACACGTCTTTGCCTTAAACGAGCTCCTAGCTTGCTGGTCATCGCCTAAATGCGCATGTCTATTCATTGAAAGATCCGTAAGCCAGCACCACCGAGCGCATCTTCAGAAAAGATCATCAACCCGTTCGGCGTTCTGGAGAAGAATCTAGTTCCAGCGGACGAGCCTGTGGCGCCCTTGAATATGGACACGGACTTGCCGGAGGGCCTCGGTCTTGACATATGGGCCAAAGTTGTGGAGTTGCGTGATAAGAAAATTGCATCCGAGCAGGAAGTCCGTGCGACGTTGAAGCGCTTCCAGGATATGCAAATGTTCGTTCAAAGGGTTGTCGAGGAGAGCGAGGCGCTGCGCGTGGAAACGGAAAAAATTGCTGCGGAGATGGCTCAGTTTTTGGACTACAAGTTCCACAACACATACAACGTCGAAACGTTATTCGAGCTCAAACAGGGCCAGGTACTAAAAAAAGCCTTGAATTTCACCAAATAATCACCTTCCTTAACATAATCCTTTGAATCCAACCGTTGATTTCAGGTTGAAGTTCCCCAGGCACCTGTTGTCACTGACTACTCTGACGCGGTGCTGATACATCGCAGCGTGGTCGAAAAACTGAACGAAAGTATCAGGACGTTGGGTAGAGCGAAAGTTGAGGCTTTGAAGGGAATGAAAGAGTATCGGAAAGGGATTCATGCTCTCGAATGGTGAGTCAAAAAAAGAGGATACAAATTCGGGCGTGTTCCTGAGTCACCAACCACTGATTCGTTGTGAATAGGGAAAACAAGATGCTCGATTTCCAGGCCGAAGATCTCGTCATCAAGACGCGTGACATTCAGCTTCTGCGTGTATCAAAGCAGATGCAGGAATACATCCGCGGAGGTGACGAGCATAAGCATTCTTCTGAAGTCGCGGCGCTGGAACGGAGGGCCGACTATAGTCAAAAGGTGAGATCCCAAAGATCTATGCAATACAGTTTCGATCCAGTTTTCTAACTTGTTTCAACTTTTCCAGGCGCATGTTCATAAGGTTGAGGAAATGGAGCGCAACATGAGCAAACTGGAGCGCAAAATCAGGGAGAAGACACTTCAGAATGAACGGCTCAGCACGAAGCTTGTGGACCTGGAGCTGAAGGTGAAGGAGAGGAAAGAAATTGAACAAGCACAAGGTTTGTCTTACTATCCATACCGTGACGTTGCAGGCATTTTGCAGAGGGTGATTGTTTTTGGTGTCCGTTCGCATTCGTTTTTCCTAATATGTTTTCATGTTCCCAGGGAATGTGGACAAAGGTCCAGCACCAGGATCCTCTTTGAAAGACATCTACGAGCGTCGTAGGCTGGTGGATCTCGCAAAAGCGCAAGCCCAAGATCTTGCGATTCTGCAAGAAAACCTGAGCAGGCTAAGACTGAGGACCTATCCAGCTTTCCCCGCGAACATGCACCATCAATTTTGACATTGGTTTCTTCAGAACGGGACCTTTTTCAAAGTTCTGGGAGTAATTTTTTGTTATAATTGTTTACAGACATGTACAATTTCCGAAACCAAAAAATACATATGCTATTGAACGCAACAGAGCCAGTCGCCATGCTTTGCTGTCAGAGTTCTGATTCCGTTTGAGCTGGAAATTGCGTTTGGCATTCTTTGGCAATGTTTGAATCAGCCGCGACGCCTCCCGTTTTCCCGTCTCCATGAACCAAGTATGAAACGAATTTCTCTAACGGACACTTCGCGAAATCGCACACTGATGAGCGCAAGTACTGCCCGTTGTAGAAGACGCGAACAAAGAAACCGTCCGAATCTTCCCAAGTTTCGAAGATAATTGTAGAGGCATAAGGTGGCCAACTGAACGCAAAAAAGTTTTTTGACTTCAGTGGAATGCAACATAAGAATCTTTGGGGGAGAAGCTGAATAGTCTGATACCTACCGCATATCTTCGCTTTTCAAAGCGCCAAGAACAGAAGTAATTGTCGAATCGTGTGCAGAATAGTAGAAAAACTTCTTCGACATGGGAATGTTGGCCTTTGTGACTTCCAGCATCGTGTTTTTGATCTCCGCCAACCACACGCCGATGCGAAGCTTATTCAGTTCCATGGCGTGATCCCAGTCCCTGAACAAGTAGCCGATTTCCCACTGCACATGTCGCTCAACTTCTGCAACGACGCGATCTGACAAACAGCGAGTGGAATCGCCCTTCTTACATGGCAAAGGATGTTGAGTGCACTCGCGAGCTTTCAATATATCAAAGTAAGGATCAAGAACGTTCCAGCTTCGGGAATCCCATCCGACAACGTCGTCAATTTCTTGTCGGACACGTGCTGTTTCTCTGAGGTGTTCTCGGTAGTCTTCGGTTTGGAACGCGGTTAGTTCTACTTGCGCTGCTCGAGGGCACACAGCAAAGTTGGGATACAGGGTTTCAATCTCATGTGGATAGGTGAAAATGGGCAACGGCCGATCATGGCCATTGCTGCCTGGGAAGAATCCCGAGATAAGTGACGCCGCGCTTTGTTGAGTTCGCCTACGTAAGAGAGAAACATCATGTATGGAATTGAGATGACAAACGGAGGGTGGAACGGGACGTCTTTACCCACCCGTCTTCTTAAAAGATATGGACATGGAGGTTTTTTTGCATCAAACGCACCCAGATTCCACTCACCAAACGTCAGTCGAGCGCAAATACAGTTTGTTCACAGCGCGATCCCAGTCAGCGGGCAAGAACCGCAACTGGTTGACATAGATATCACGCAAGTAACGCCCCAAACTCTTCAGCTGCTTGCTTCCTTTTGGAGTAAGTTGACCGGCTAGACAGCTGCCTTCCCAGATTCGATCAGCGAAAGGATTGTTCCCGTACTGCCAGGGGTACGCTCCGTCCTTCTCCGTCGGATTAAGGGGAATCTTCGAGGTTGGAGGGGACCCGTTGAAAGTTGTTTTCTCCGCGAGTACCGTTGAGCATTCCCTTTTGTGTTCAATAGAGAAAGATGGAGAGAGGCAGGAGATGGGGTTGAATAGCTACGAGAGGCGAGATCACCATGGGAAAATGCAATGGAAAAAGAAGGGAACGTATGCTTAGTATCGGGAACTAACCATGTTGTGTTTTCAAAGGGAAGCACCGAAACGGGGGTGCGGTCTCCATGGCGGGTGAGGACCTGGACCATGTGTAGTCGAGCTCCTTCGGGCTACAACGATGAAAGCAAATGACAGTGAACAATAGGATTTGACAGTCTGCAGATTCAACGGGAACTGTACGAGGAGTGAAATGGTGCATGTATTGAATTCACCCTGGTGTATTTGTTCCGGGTCAGTTGCTCCGCGTCGCAGTACGTGTAATGATCTTTGAGCGCATCATCTACCATCAATACAGTTTGTTGGGATCCGGAACCGGATCTTCGGGCTGGCAGGGCCAGCGCAGCGCTCGCAAATGTGATCAACAGAAGTGTGGAAACTCTCATTGCGTGTGTCTGGGTGTTTTAGCTCTTCAACGTGTTACAGTTTGTACATTTGAGTGTCTCCTTTCCATTTACAACCTTTCTAACGCCTGAACAGCTTTCGCTCTGACACTACTCCCAACTTCATCAAGTTTCCTTTGACCAAACTGTCCTGAACCCACTGCGCAAAGGTACTGCAGCAGTATCTTGCATTCAAGAGCATCTTCGCTGGTATCAGTGTCCGGTACCGAAACATCCCGACTGGTGCTGCCAGCGGTTCCAGATCCCAACTCGTCGACGTACACTTTAAGAACCTGGCGAACAATACCCACACGAATCGCAATACCCCCTCGGAGTTCCTTGGCGAAGTTGAGATACTCAAACGACAATCCCGCAGCCGCAGACAATCGACCAGCAAGTGTCAAATTGGCGACGGTAGCAACGACCAAGGCTCGATACAGAGGAGCCCCTGATGCCCTTCCTCCTGGTGTCAAAAGCGTCCGGACGATGTGAGGCCACAGCGATGATTGAACAAAGCCGGGCGCAAACCCACGCGCACAGATCGAAATGTGCAGCACTCTCTCTTGTAGTCCTGGCATGGGTGGTTGAGTTCCCAGCAAAATCGAGAGAGATGATACATTCTGTGTCAAAATATTGATTTGGCTTTTCAGTGACGACATGGCTCTTTGGACGCTCGAGTTATTTGGTGAGATCAACCCGTGTTTGATGGCGGTTGTCGGGGAAACGGACTCCAGAGCGTCTAGCAACTTGGTTTCCCACTGTATTGTGAACCAGATGAAAAGGTGTTTAGACAATGCGTACGGTTACGGACCTCGGTTGGTCGAGCACATAAATCAGAACAAGTTCCTGTTTCTTACCGGTTCAGAAATCGTGTAGAGGTTCGCGAAAGTCAGATGGACGGCAAAGAGCAAGTCGAACAGATGAGTCTTTGTCAAAGCCATCAGCATATTCTCCCAGCACTTTTTGACCGGGCCTGAGGACTTCACAGGAGAGGGCTTGGGGGGTGATGGTGCGGAAGCAACAATTTTGGTGGGTTCATCATCCAACCATGGGGCTTCGAGCACCAATTCTTCTTCCAACCACGGCGCCTCTAGAGTAATTGCTTCATCGGCTTCTGGTGCGGACTCCGCTTGAGTTTCAAATTCTGTTCCTTCATTTTCTTCTTCTTCCGTGACGGAGGAGGAAGACCAATCCAAAAGTATCTCAAACAGAGCTTGGTACTGTTCACCATGCGTGGCCTGTGAGAGAAGATGTTCGAAGAGATTCCGCCTTTGCTCTTTGTTTTCCAATTGGGAGGCTGGGACCTGATATACCATGAATGAAAAAATTAGTTCGTGAACATAAACGCAACAAGAAAGCTTGGGATATCATCCATCCTTACATCATAATCCCATCCCCGCTTCACGACACCAACAAGCTTGATGTTTTCCAACCGTCTAGCATCGTCTTCTTCCACGTTGAAAAGCTAATAGAGGAGACAAGAAAGACATTTGAGTTTGTTACGAAATTAGCAAGTCAAGCTCTCAATACACCAGTCACAGCGCGAACACCGATGGAACCAAAGCCAAAACACAATACTCACCTTATGTAACAATCCCACCAGTTCCAACCGCAAATCAGGTGAGCTCTTCGCAGTATCTTCCGCAACCTCCGTGATCACACCCCGCAAAGTCGACTCAACAGTCGAAAGAACAGTCGCAAATTCATCTTCAACATCCAACCCACCACCGCCCCAACCGTCACCCATCATATCGTCAATGCTCAGATCGATGGGTACGTACTCCGTGACAGCTTTCAGGATGCGCTCGAGGGTAACGGTGGTCGGTGTTTCGTCTGTTGCAAAAATGCCTTCGAAAACTTTCACATGATCGCAGTTTAGGAGAATCCGTGCGACTTGCTCGTACAATGTCGCTGTGCTGAAAATTGACAGTTTCAGGGTTTCTGGAGCCTGTGGATAGGCATGCGACAGCAGCTTGCACATCTCATGGACTACGTAGGGAGAGGCCCCGGAAGCAACCACACGAGCGGCAATATGTGCGATCTGTGTTCAAAAGGGGTGTTTCAATTGAAAGCAAGGTCCAGTTGGCAAATCTGTGAAAACGAGACAAACAAGAACAAGCGGAGGAGGCAGATAGAAACTCCGGGCACGATAACTGACCTGAACCAGGTCACTTTCATATCCCAAGTCATACTGCTGCAACCAATTGATACCCAACGAAGCTTTGCTGCTCGGATCGGATATCCGTGACAAATCCGAAACCAACTGGAAATGCTTCGAGATCTTCTCCAGCTCGTTTGAGGCTTGAGTAGATTGCACCTGCATTTCGTCGAATTACGAAAAATCGTGAGCTTTCACGCACACAGCCTTTTTCAATGATTCTCTAATGGGCGATGGGCAATGAACGTTACCATGCGCCCTCCACGTTTCGACTCCATCAGTTCTTTGCCGTATGCGACCAATTTCGTCCGTTCTTGGAACGGAACGACCATCGCCTGTAGGGTTGTGAAGCGACTATCAGCATATAGATCATGGTAAAAGCGCCGACCCAAGACTGGGTCTTCACTCCAACCTTCAACCAACATTCTAGACATAAAAGCGTACCTTGGGTCCCACAGTTTGCTTTCTTAAAACTTGTATGAGGTGTTCTGGGACGAGTTTGACAAGCGCCGGTCGGAATTCGGAAATCATAGCCATCACACTGATTGAAGTTCCGAAACAAAAACAGAAGGCGAAAGAAGGTAAGAGAAAAACGTCGGCGAATGCATGTTATTATCGGACTCTTTTCCCGCGGTTATGAAAAAAGTGAAAGAAAATAGCATTCTCACCTTCTGACGTCCGGTGCATTCCAGTTCAATCCGTTGTATATGAAATCGAAGTAGGCAAGGTACAGCGTGCTCACGACTACATGTTCCTGATCAAGCAATACGATCTTGTTCTTCTCCATCTTCTCGTCACCGAAAAAGCCAGGGAGAAGTTGTAGTCGCAGTAAACTGTGCAAACACATGACCCGTCAAAGAAAGATGTAAATGTTAACATCATCACAAGAGAAAGCCAAACCCAACCTCAAACGCTCACTCCCAACTTCAATGCCTCTCCACCTGCCCAAACTCAAAAGAGGAGCAAGAAAGCAAAAGCAAAAATGATCGAAATATCTCCAATACATACCTGCCCATAACCTGCCCCAAATCAATCAAAACCTGCTTCACGCACCCCTCCCGCTTCCAAACATTGACAAACGCATGAATCCCCTCATAAGTTGCAGCAATCATTTCCTTGATATCAAGAACCGCCGCAAGAGATGGCCGAGACTCCAACGAATTCAGGAGCGATATGCGGATATCCAGTTGTTGCAGAAGCGTCCCACGATCGGGATGGTGATTTGAGGACTGGATGGTGAAAGTCGAACGAGACAGGGTTATTATGTGTGTTTTCAATGAGCTCATTTAGCAAGGTTCGAAAAAACCGAGACCACGACGACAAATTGAAGTGGACATACCTTCTGCGCACACTGCAGCAACGTTTGATACAGCAAAAGAAGTTTCTGATGCTCTCGTCCACCAATCTTTCAAACGAAAAGCAAAAAACGTCACATCAGCTTTTTTTCGCCCAGTTGCCTATCCATATACCAAATTTGTCGAACGTCCTCTCGACAATGACGAAAATGCAAGTACACCAACACACATACCTTTGGATGCAGCTCTAGGAGAGCCATCGTGGTATCGTCCGGATGGTCCAAGAGGGTCTGAAGGTTCGACGACAGCTTACTCCTCAAGACCGGAAGGGAAACGCTAGTGGCCACGAAAAGCCAGGACACATGGGATATGATCATCTACAAGTAAAAGATTAAGAGAAGACAATACAGTCAGACTCCGCCGACGACAACAAGTTCTAAACATTCGACTGTCCTTATCGGAATGCATTAACGATAACCACCAACCCACCTCATACTTGGCATATCCAAAATGTTCCCCAACCTTCACCGCCCTCTCAATCTCCTCCCCCTCCACCGTATGCATCATCCCCAAAACCACCTCACGCTTATAATCCTCATCATCAGCAAACCGCGTCGCATCGACATCACCCCGGTCATAAATACTTTGTAACAATCGTTCTTGTTGCTTGTCTTGGAACATGCCCGTGTAGTGACGTGCGATTTCAAGGGCGTTTCGGGCTCTTTGGAGAGCGTGAATTCGATCTTCGTGGTGGTGGGCGTCGTTTGCGTCGTGAATGTTGTTGATGGCGTCGGTGATCTTTGCGGTAAGGTTGTTTGCGACGTGCACGACTTCGATGGGGGTGTACTTTTCTACTTTGATGTTGATTTTCTCGAGAGGCGTTTCGTCGAGGATGGCCATCAAATGAAGCAATGCTCGGAGGGAGAAGTAGTAGCATGCTAGCTGTTCGTGCAACGGAGACGGATACAATGTGTCGAAGAACTTCTTCGCATCCTCATCCTGTTTTAACCACACGAACGCAGAACAGCAATTCGAAAGGAAAATAGCCGAAATCAGAAAGGAACTCCTCAGCCACCATCGACATATCCCCCCCCCCGCACCGAAAACCAAGAGGACCGGTGACCACATACCTTCTCCAGCATCAACAAATGCGCAAACGCCATCACCGAATCCACATCATACGCCTCCAACGCCAAATCCACATCATCCAAATCCGCAACACCTCCAGCTGGCTTCTCCTCCCCCTTCCCCCCAACAACTCCCCTCGAAATCCCAATCTGCCTCAACCTAAACAACACCTCCAAAATCTTCTCTCGCCTCCTTTCATCCGTTCCTCCCTCCTTGTCACTTTCACTCTCATTAACTCCATACACCAGATCCCCCATCGTGGTAGGTAAAGGCATCACCGCCGAATAGAATTCATGTCGGTGCAAAAGCGTTGCAGCGGATTCGTCCTCGCCAGCGGGGTGGGTGTGGTGGTGATCGCGTGCAATTGGGTTGGGGGGTGGGAGTTTTTCCAAGACACGGCGGGTCAAGTCTATTAAAAAGTCTTCCGCACCGTCACCGACGACGGGTTTGATTCCGTTAGGGCCTTTCATGTGCTGTTGCGTTGACGTCAAACCTTCATCATCTTCATCCTCATCCTCTTCATCATCGTCACCACTGGAAACCGCATCCCCACCCAAAACCCCCAAACTCAACTTCTCAGCCTCAACCGCCCTCCACAGCTCCAAAACCCCCTCCACGTCCGATACAGGACACAACCCCAACGCAAACCCCAACACCTCCAACTTCTTCTCCAAATCATACAGAGAAGCACACCCTCCATCATCATCACCATCAATGTGCGACTTCTTCGCTGCAGTTCCTTCTTTAGCCAACCTTACACACACCCTCCACACCACCTCCCCCAATCCCTTTCTCTGTCCCTCATTCGCACCAATCGCCGGCGGGCCCCGCCGCAGC
>JADGJF010000532.1:0-18551 GCA_027596845.1 Quaeritorhiza haematococci | reverse complement strand
CCCCCATCCCCTTTCCCCCCGAAGCCCATCGGTATTTTGTCTTGCTTGGACGAAGAGTGTGTGATGCCGAAGGCCACGGACAAGACCTTCATCGAAAAGTTGAATGGACTCTGGAAGGGCAAATCGGCCAAATACGAAGTTCCCCGTTTCAACCAGGGATTCATCCTCCAGCACTACGCCGGCAAGGTGGAATACACCACCGCTGGCTGGCTCGACAAAAACAAGGACCCGCTGAACGAAAACGTTACGCGCCTCCTTGCACAATCGACCGAAAAGTTCATCGCCCAGCTGTTTTCAGACTACTTGGCTGAAGCTGAAGACACCAGCGTCAAGAGCCGCGCCAACGTTTTGAAGAAGGGTGCTTTCCGTACCGTCTCTCAAAAGCACAAGGAGCAGCTCACATCCCTCATGACGCAGTTGTACTCCACTGAGCCCCACTTCGTCCGTTGTATCATTCCGAACGAAGAGAAGAAGCCGGGCAAGCTTCACGTCCCTCTTGTCCTTGATCAGCTTCGTTGCAACGGTGTGTTGGAGGGTATCCGTATCTGCCGTGCAGGTTTCCCCAACCGATTGCCTTTCGCCGATTTCCGCCAACGGTACGAATTATTGTGCCCTGGTATCATTCCGAACGGGTTCATGGACGGTCGGCACGCTGCACAGCTCCTTTTGGAGTCTCTCAACTTGGACAAAAACCAATATCGTCTCGGGAACAGCAAGGTCTTCTTCCGTGCTGGTGTGGTACGTAACAAAGCTTCTGCTGACGGATAATCAGGAGGAGGCGAGCCGTTTTTGTTCAACACAAGGAGTCTACGTGAGATACTTACATATATGCTTTCTTCTTACTCTTCCCCATCCCTCATATTGTGGTCATTACACAGCTTGCCGAGCTCGAAGAAATGCGTGATATTCGCCTGACTAAGGTTGTTGTCAAACTCCAGGCCGTCTACCGAGGCTGGAGAGCCCGCCGTTTCTACAAGAAGCGTTTGGACCAACTCCGCGCCATCCGCATCATCCAGAAGAACGCTCGTGTTTATGTCACCTTGCGGGAGTGGTCGTGGTGGAAGCTGTACACCAAAGTCAAGCCTCTTCTCAACGTCACTCGTACAGACGAAGAGTTGCGGAAGAGGGAAGAGTTGGCCAAAGAGTGGGAGGAAAAGGCCAAGAGGGAGGCTGAGGAGCGCGCCAAACTCGAGAGCTACAAAGGGCAGATTGAGGCGGAAGTCAAGCGGATCGAAGAGCTCCTCATTCAGGAGAAGAACGCCGCGGCTGACCAAGCTGAAATTCTTGCTCGTACTCAGAAGCGCGAAGTGGATCTCACTGAACAATTGAATCAAATCAGCGCCGACTTGGAAGAGAAGGAGTCCCAAAACGACGAGCTGAGCAAGTCGAAGAAGAAGCTCGAAGGCGAGTACAAAAACATCAAAGAACTTCTTGAGGAAGAGAAGGCCAATGTTGAACGTCTCGAGAAAGACAAGGCTCTCCGCGAACAACGTGTCAAAGAGCTTGAGGATGAGTTGAAGCAGGAAACGGAACAGGCGCGCAAACTCGAAGCCGACAAGAAGCTGGTTGAAACCCAACTCGCGGATCTTCACAAGCAGCTCGAGAATGCGGGTGACAGCCAATCCGAGCTTTTGCGACAGAAGAGTAAGCTCCAATCGACGATCACGGAGCTTGAGCAGAAATTGGAACAGGAGCAAGAAGAGCGGCAAAAGCTCGAGCAGCGGCGGTCTGCCCTCGAAGCGGAGCTCAAAGCGACAAAGGACAACCTCGATGAGCTTGGCCGGGCGAAAGCCGATCTCGAAAGCACTCTTCGCAAGAAGGAGGCTGAAATCTCTAGTCTTTCGGATCGTCTGAGACAAGAAACTTCGGAGAAAGAGTCCGTTGAAAAGCAGCGTCGCGAGTTGCAGCTCAAACTCAATTCGACACAAAGCGATCTCGAAAACGAGCAGACTGAACGCGAGAAACTCGTCAAGCAAAAGAAAAAGCTCGAGGAGGAACTCGAACAATTCAGTCGGCTTATGGAGGAGAAGGGCAATGAGGAAACAAAGCAATCGGAGATGCGTCGCATTCGTGAAACTGAGTTGCAGGGTCTCAAAAACCAGCTTGCGGCGAACCAGAATGAGCTTGAAGACACTCGGAAGAAGAACAGTCAGGCTATCGAGAAACTAAGGGTGGAGCTCGAGGGTGTGAAGCAGGAGAACAGCAATATCACCAGGAGCAAACAAAGTCTCGAAAAGCAGGTGAACGAGCTGAAGGCTGATTTGGAAAGTGCCGAAGAAGCGAAAGCCAAACTCGACAAAACCAAACGGCAATTGGAGAGCGATCTTCAAACAGCTCGCACCCGGGCTGATGAGACCGAGACTGCTTTGGCAGATGCCCGACAATCAAAGGAGCACCTCGAGAAGCAGCTCGCCACCGCGACATCTCGTCTTGAAGAGAGTGAGGCCAACAACACTCGGTTGGAGCGTGAAAAGGCCTCGCTGCTCAAACAGATTGAGTCTCTCAAGGACGAAGTCGAAGATGAGGTCAAGAAGCGCACGGCGCTCGAAGGCCAAAAGAAGAAGATCAGCGTTGAATTGGCCGACCTCCAAGCACGCCTTGAGGAAGAAGAAGCCGCCAAAAACGATGTTCAAAAGCGGCTGTCCGCCAAAGCCGCCGAACTCGATGCACTCAACAACAAGTACAACACCGAGGTCCAAGGCCGTACCGCCAGCCTTGAAGAAGGAAAGCGCAAGGTCGAAAAGGATCTCGCTGAGTTGCAACAGCGGTACGACGAGCTCGACAGAAGCTCCACTAACCTTGAGAAAACGAAGCAGAGGCTCGTGGCCGAAGTGGAGGACTTGAAGTTGGAGATCGAGAGAGAGCACAATGCCGCTCGCAATGCCGAGAAACTTGCTAAGCAGTTCGAAGCGCAACTATCAGCTGTTAACATGGCATTGGACAGCGAACGGCGCCAGCGCGAGCTTGCTGAATCAAACGGCCGCAAACTCCAGTCGACGATTGACTCCTTGCAGCTCGAATTGGATGAAAAGGCCCACCAGCTCAGCACTCTCCAGAAGAGCAAGAACGATCTCGAAACAGAGCTCAAAGCTTTGATAGACGAAATCGGCGATGGGGGCAAAAACGTTCATGAGCTTGAAAAAGCGAAACGGCGTTTGGAGGCCAGAATCGAAGAGCTTCAAATCCAACTCGAGGATGAGGAGAATATACGGAAGAAGGTCGAGGATGCCAAAGCCAACGTTGAGCAACAGCTTTCGGAGTACCGCAAAAAGATGGAGGCTGATCTGCTCGCCAAGGACAGCCAAATGGAGGAAACTCGCCGTATGTTGCTGAAGGAAGTCAACATGCTCGGAGATCAACTCGATGAGGCTTTGCAGCAAAAGAACGAGTTTATGAAAGCCAAGAAGCGATTGGAAGAGCAAGTCGATGAACTGACCTCCAAGGCTGAATACTCGGCCAAGGGCCATTCCGATTTGGACAAGGCACGCAAGAAGGCAGAAGCGTCGATTCGTGAGCTCCAGATGAAACTCGAGGACGAAGAGAGAGCCCGTAAAAACATCGAAGAATTGGCCGTGCGCCACGAAAAGAAAGCGAACGGTCTTCAGAGCGAAATCGAGCGTCTCGAAGGCCAAGTCGAATCTCTTGAGAGATCCAAAAAGCAACTTGACAAGAAAGTGGAAGAGCTGACCCATGAGTTGGAGGGTGGAGATGATTCGAAGAGCTCTCTCGTTGAAACCAAGAAGCGACTCGAAAGGGAGATTCAGAATTTGACGGCTCGCCTTGAGGAAGAAGAGAACGCCCGCGCGGCATTAGAAGCTGCCCAGCTTAGCAATTCGAGCGAGTTGGAAGCGCTCCGCAGCAGAGCCCGTGAAGACTTCGATGGAAGAATCGAGAAACTGGAGGAGTCTCGCCGCGCGTTGTTGGCTGCACAACGTCTTGCTGCACAAGAACTTGAGGACAAAAACAAGGACATCAGCAACTTGGAGAAGAGTAAAAAGATGCTGCAGTCCGAGCTCGACGAACTCAAACAGCGCCTCGAGAGCGAAGTCGTTGCCAAAAATGAAGAGGCCGCCGGTCGCCGCAAGCTTGCCTCTGACATCAAAGAATTGCAACTCAAACTCGAGGCCGAGATCGCGAAGACCAGCGACCTCAACGATGCGCTTCAGATGTACAAAGCCAAGGCCGACCAATCCATGACCAAACTTGAGGCAGCAGAGTTGGGTCGCATCAAGGCCGAGAAGGCCGAATCCTCGCTGAAGATTCAAATGAAGGAGATGGAAGAGACGCTCAGCAACGCCGTGAGGGATCGCAAGTTCGCCGAAGAAAAGTACAAATCTTTGGAAGAACAGCTTATGGATCTGCAAGAAAAGATGGAAGAAGACTCGCAGGAGATCGCGGACTTGAACGTCATCAAACGCAAACTCCAAGAAGAAATGGACCAGGTCCACGAACGTCATAAACGCGATGTTGAGGAACGGGAAACTCTTATCGACCAAACTCGGAAGAAGTACCAAAAAGAGATCAAACAACTCATGTCCGAACTTGAAATCGAAAAGAGCAACTCCGTTCAACTCAAGGAATCCAGCAAGGAACTTGAGTCTGAGGTGGAACAATTAAGCAACAAGCTCGAAGCTGAACTACGTGCATCGACGCAGTGGAAGAAGGACAAAGAGAGGATGGACGCGAAGATGGAGGATCTCAACAAAGCGTACATGGATGCAGTTGGCCAGCACGATGAGCTTCAAGGGCAGATCACCAGCCTGTTGTCCCAAGTTCGTGACCTTCGGTCTAGCCTTGAAGATTCGGAATCGCAAAAGACTCTCCTCGAGAAGAACAAGAGAGCCTTGGAGCAACGCCTGGAGGACTTGGCGGAACAGGTCCAGGATGTATCCAAGTCAAAGGCCGACATGACCCGCTCGATCCAGGCAATGGACATGCAAACATCAGAACTTCGCGAACAGCTTGACGAGCAAACCGAACAACTGAAGAGTGCTGTCGACAAGCAACGCCGTGCGGAACAGCAAGCACAAGAAATGCAATCCGATCTGAGCAAGGAGAAGGAACTGAACCTGCAACTCGAGAAGACCCGCATGTCACTTGAGAAGCAGATCAAGGAGTTGAACGTTCGTATTGTGGATCTTGAGGCGGCTGCGATGCAGGATGCTAAGGGTACGATGAAGCGTCTTGAGTCACGTGTAGAGGAGCTCACCTCCCAGCTTGAAGCGGAGTCGCGCGACAAACAAGAAATCATCAAGCAAAACAGGAAGACGGACCGGATTATTCGCGAACTCCAGTTCCAACTTGGTGAGCGCGATAAGCAAAAGCAGCGCTTCGATGAAGAGCAGGAGAAGATGGAACAGAAAGTCAAGAAGATGAAGCAACAAATTGAAGAATTGGTATGTAATCAATTTTTGTGCGTTTCAAAGCATTATCGATCATGATTTCGCCAGCTAGAGCCGCTTGTTGATATTTTCCCTCGCTGTCGCGAAAACAGGAAACTTCCGAAAGCAACCTACAACTTTCGAAACGCCGTGCTGAAAGAGAAGCAAACGAGTACCGCGACCGATCACTCAGGTTTGTACTTGCTTATGTCTTTTTCTCCTCATCATTGAGCTGCTCGCGACATTCTCTGGTCTACATTATACTAAGTCATATGGAAATTTGGTATCTCCATTTCACATTGACAGATTCGAGAAAGAGTGTGAGAAACTCAAGTTGCGTTTGGACAGGGCGGGGCAGGCAGCATTTTAATGTGATGAAGATGGGATGAAGAGATGATGGGGGTGAAAGGGGTGATGGGCTTATCCTAATGTTTTCAAAAGCATCTGCTATTGTTTTCCGTTTTCGTCTCTTTCAGGCCTATTCTATAATCTTTGGGATGGAGGACTTTGGGATATCTTTTGGCTTGTTATATAGTCTGTCAGTGTTGTGGAAATATAAAAGTATTAATCTGTCCATCGGACCATCCGTCAGTGCAAACTATTTATTTTTAGTCTTGGCAGCTTCCCAAGGTACTCGCGAAAAAGACGTATCCAGCCCGTTGCGTGCAGAGTTAAATCTACCATAGGAGGCGTCTTGCGTTGTCCCAACAAACCGATACCGCTCTGGAACTAGTGTTGTCTAAAACTCGACAAAGATTTCGGAATGGAGGGCCTTGTACTTCTGCTGACTTGCTTATGCGATTTGGCGGGGGGAAATATCAGGGATAAAATGACCGCAATTGTGGTGTGTGCTCCCGGAGGTTCATTGGATTTCCAAAGCTGCCATGAGAATCACTTCATAGACTTGTCGCCGTCGGTGTCAAATTGAGTTCATGGAGAGACCTGCAGCGACCTGCAACCAAAATGCGATGTGTGTGTGACATGCGAACTTCCAAACCGTTTTCGCCTGGCACCGCGAAAATGACTGTCGAAGAGCAACTAAAAGAAAGGCTGAATCGGGATTTTACGTCGATGAAGTCACTGAATGACACCATAGACGGTCAATTAATATCCAAGCAAAACGATCTGATACGAATTCGCAATCAGGTGCCCTTTCGAGTCGACTTGACCTGACCCTTGCACGGAAATGAAAGACCAACCCTCTTTACTGAACTTTCAAACAGACTCAAAAGGTTCTCGAAGAAAACCCACGAAAGGTTCAAGCCATTTTTCAGCAAGCCAAGAAACTACGCACGACAGCCGAATCAATACAATCAACCCGCTCGGAGCTTCTGCGAGAACTGGAGAAACGGGTTGGATCTTTGAACGAGGATTACTTCACCGGCAAAGATTTGCGAACCGGTTACGCTGGATCATCGAAATCTCCAAACAATCTGTTGTATTTTTTGAGCGAAAAACGATCGCACTTGCAGCGTCTTGAACAAGCGCGGGCATATTTCCTGGTCTTCTTGCGGGTGAACGAGTTGAGGTTTGTTGTGGTAGTTGGCTGAAAGGAAGGAGCAGGAGACCAAGGGATCAAAGGGGAGAGTCAGGGTGCTGTCAGCGTCGATCCGCTCTGGGAAAGTGTGATAATATCACGTTCTTAACCTTCCGGCGCACGACTTTTGTTCTCTTACGAAAAGCACAGAAATCCAAAACCTTACGCCCACATCTGCCGACAGCCTTCTTTCCTCGTACGATGAGCTCCGCGTTTTTGCGTCGGCCCTTCACAACGGATCGAATACGGAAGACATATTAGATCCCAAATCCACGGAAGCTGTAACCATCCTGTACCGAAACATCGACAACTTGGAAAATCTGAGTGACTACATCAACAATGTTACGGAACAGGCGTACCAGGAGTTGAAAAAAGAATTCGGCAGGTTGGTATGTCAAGCATCTGATCGTCCGTCGTTATCAATGTCTCAAATGCTAATGCTCTACTCACTTTGGGATTCTACTTGGTTGCGCTTGCATGGCTTAGACGACTTTCAGAAACTCTGGCTTCGCTCAAATGGCCGTCTCCCATCGATCGCCGAATCGGTGACCCCATACTGTTACCGTTTATAACAGCCTTCAAGGATTTGTTGCGACTAGAAGCGACGTAAGTTGTCAAGCTTTTCCGAATCTGAATGCTGTTGAAAGTGACTCAACCAAATCAACGCTTTAGGCCTCTAAATTGGGCGGGACGCGGCCCACCAAATGTGGAGAGAGATCAAGCAAACGAAAAGGATAGCGAGTTGTTACTTCCGTTCGAAGTGATGGTAGAAGTTCCAGGCTTGCGTTTCCAGTACCACTTTAGCGGAAATCGGCCTACTAATCGCCTGGATAAGGTGAGCTGAAAGCATGGAAGACATCGAGCGGCAGTAGCAAGCATGCTAATTATAATCGCCCTTTCTTATGTTAAAAAGCCCGAGTGGATGTTCAAACACATATTGAGTGTCATTGAAGAGCATACATCCTTCCTATGTGGCGCCGTTCAGGACATACTGGACAATCAAGGTCTTCATCGATACGATGCCAAGGTAGCCAAGCACAGTCTCCATAAATAGCATCCTTCCCTCGACATTACTCTTATGCTCTCCGTCCTGAAAACAGAACTTCTTTGTGGAAGGTCTGCTGGATATTGTAATGAAGAAGCTTGCATCTACGGCGGACCAATTGTTAGAAGACCCACAGCTTTTGTCTCACGCGGTCAGCGAGACGCTGTTGTTCGACAAAACACTTCGGGAGGACCACTTTTACCACCTGGCTGGAGAATCTCCGGACGAGTGGCCTGGGTGCGTCTCGGTGTTTCTGGACAACAAGTCGTGGTTTGACAGCTGGCTATTGATGGAACGTACAGGTATGTCAAAACAGGTACCTCTGATCGTCCCCGCTACTACAGCACTTATCGGAAACCTTCTTTTGCGAGTCCAGCCGCGATGGAGCGGTTTCAACAGATCTTGGACCTTCCCGATGGTTGGGAATTGGCATACGCAAACATGACCGACATCGATGATATGAAAACCGTCAAGTCGGTGGAAATGTTTGTGACTCTACTTGAGGCCATCACCGGTAAAGTTTTGACTATTGGCAAAAATACGCACGTTCTTGATCTCTTTCACTCATCAAAGTGCTTTTTCCATTTCAAACTCGCAGATCGCTATCGACTACTACCTGGATTCAAACATAAGTTGGCGTTCTTCAGCGAAATACAGCTCTCTTTGCTTGGTGACTATGTTCAACACATCAATGACAACGTCAATCGAAGGGCCAGCAAATTCAACCCTGTCCAGATGGTCAAGAGCTCAATCCAGGATAAAGTTGATAGAGCCTTGATTTTCAGTCGGTATTTGAGCGCACTGAATTACTTAAGCAGCATCTTGCGAGAATGGGATGAACAACCGGTAAGGACTCAGGAAAATTGGAAGTCGGTCTTTGGTGGTGTTTTCGAAGGGTCTAATATAGATTTTTTTAGTTCTTCCTGGATATGTGGCAATATCTGCTGAGTAAAAGCGAAGAGTCCGATGAACCTAGTGAACGTCTATTTGGTGATGTGATCATGGCGTGTGATAAACAGAGGGCCAAAATCGAGGGATTGCTTATTGAAGACTACCAACAGCAGTTTGTTGAATCCTTGTGGCAATACGACAAGAAGTAAGTACTGACCTGAGCGGAATCATATCGGTCGAATCTTTCTGATTTGCTAACAACACAATCCAAACCTTTTGCATGATGTAGGCGAACATGGAGTAAAATGGAGAGATCAGATTTGGATTTGACCGTATCTACCGAACTACTGACCACGATCGGCGACCTCAAAGTGCTTATCGACACGTTAGGACAGAATCTTCCTCGAAACCTCTTCCAACCCTTGCTTCGGAAGATTGCCAGTGAGATCGATGAACACCTTTTCAATCGGATCGTATGTCGGAACCAGTTTACTCATGCGGGTGCGCGGCAACTTTCCTTCGACATGAAGCAGGGGTTCTGGGGTGGGGTATTTGTGTTCTGGCATAAGAAACCAGAAAACTTGTTTCAGAGGTAAGTATTGCTTTGTGTGCGCGCCACCCGTCCTGACACTGGAGTTTCTATTTCGGCATGCGGTATTGACTTCTCCCATGTTTCTTCCCAAGAATGCGAGATGTTTGTGTTCTTTTGACTCTTCCGGAACGACAAACTAACAGCGGCAGCCCCCCGTCATCGTCGTCAGAACTAAGCGAGCACACATCCCCGAACTGGTCAATGGTAGTCATGACTGTCAACGGCCACGATCCGGACGAAGCAAGCGCATTGCTGAAAAGAATCGGCGTTGGGAGATTGGATTTGAAGCAGGTTTTGGATGTTTTGTCGAGGAGGGTGGATCTTTGAACCAACATAG
Source organism: Quaeritorhiza haematococci (assembly GCA_027596845.1). Lineage (NCBI taxonomy): Eukaryota > Fungi > Chytridiomycota > Chytridiomycetes > Quaeritorhizaceae > Quaeritorhiza > Quaeritorhiza haematococci. The sequence goes on along the minus strand of JADGJF010000532.1, from coordinate 8,768 downwards.
GGCGGTAATATTGATGCTTCTGTCACTTCTTTCTCGATGTGATTGTACAATAATGAGATTGTTCTCCATTCCAGAATGGCGATGTGGATGGACCTTTGTGCCTGTCGCAGGAGTTTTTTCAGCAATCTTGTGCCTCAAAAATGATATTAGGAAATAGGTATATGGTATGGTACAAATCAACTTCTCTCGGGTCGAGAGGGACCCGAGAGAAACTACTCTCAAAGAAAACATTGTCTATATTCAGAAAGTGATCTATAAATTACCATTATAGCAAACTTTGTCACCACCACAGTTGCATTCGCGAGTATTTGCTCACAATTTTGTCATATGTGTCTAGCTGTTCCCTCGTAATCGGGGGGAGTGCCTTCCAAGAAGGATTGGAGCATTTTCGGCTTCCTCGTGGGGTTTTGATATCTGAAATTGTGTTTAAATTCAGGTTGCGACGTGGGAAAAGATGAGAAATTCAAGATGTCTTGGATACTAGAAAATCAAGAAAAAGAAAAGCGGAACTCTGATGGTGAAAGGATATAACAGGGGTTTACCTCGAAGATTCCGCCCTAATAATGCCGTGTGTATGGCCTTCAGCCCTTTACTGGGATTTTGAATGAATTTATCGGCATCGATGATGATCGGATTCTGCCAGGTTATCTCCATAAGCTGCTGCATGCTAGACAACATTTTCTTTTTTCCAGACGAATGTGATGGCAAATGCAGGACAAAGCCGTCAGACATTTGATAATGATTGTGTGGTGCGAAAATCAGATCTTCGAGCTTCAAACTTGGTTTCAGTGAGGAACTTCGAGATGTGAACATACTCTGACATTTGGTGGCATTTCAGAGTGGTCTGGCAAGATTCGATCGTCATCCGCCGGAACGATATTGCGGAAAATCAAGATGGGTACAATCTCGTCACTGAAATACCAGTTCTTCTGCATATCAATGACGAGGGGATCTTCGATGTACGCGGCATAAGGCTTTCTTTTCCTCATGGCAGTCATTGTGTTGATAGCCTTCTCGGCCCATTCGGGATCATGTAGGTGGTAGTGTTGTGAGTACTGTGATTTCGGTCGTATTGAGACATCGATCATGGCGAGACCGAGGGACCGGAGGTGGCACATTATAACATCGACCCCGACAAAGCCCCGCGGCTCCTGGAAGATGAATACGCCGTTCTTAACCAGAGGTTTGAGCTCGAGCTTGCGTTTCCACGTCCGCTCGATTTTCTGCTCAGAAAAGAAGGGAGGTGTGAACAAGTTGGGGTATGTGAGTGAATGTTTGGCAAGTACGTGTTTAGAAGAAAGAAGCTCACATACCGATATTGGAGGCGGCATAGGCGCTTTTTCTTGCCTGGAAGGAAGGAGTTGACCGTTTTAGTCAGCATCATATCGAGTGATTCTTTTTCTCAATTTCAGCATTTTACCTGTACTTCTCGTAGTCAGGGAAATAGATCGCCCAACGTTCAGGAAAACGTGGGTTCTCCGACCACGGTTTGTATGGCCCGTTCCAGTGTAGAACCCCCGCATGGTCAAGCGCCTTCTTTGAAGTATCAGTGGGTGAGTTCCATCCGAGATCACTAACGTGCCACCTGCACAATCATACAAAGAAGCCGAAAGAGTTGATGAATCAGAACTCAAAAGAACGCATGGCTTCATCATTAGAAGGGCAAAGACACTCACCTTCGGTCGAGCTTTTTGTACTTATTTAAAAAGACCAAAACGAGTGGTGATTGTGATCCGCGCATATATACGTAGTCAGGCCAGATGTCCGCATTTTTTTGCATCCATTGTTCGAGTTGGTACTGAATGTTATGTCTCCGCCAATAAGCGACATCGATGATGAGGACGCCTTTTGCAGAAAAGACGAGACGGGGAACACGCTATTAGAACGGCATTCCTCTGAATCACGCGTAACGCGATTCAACAAAGGGAGTATGTTTTTTGAACCTCAAGCTCCCATCAACGCTTACCTGCGATGAAGGTGCAAGCACTGGGATCATATGAACGCCTGCAAAGCGATTCGCCGAGAAAGGGTTTAGATTTGTCTCTATAAGGATAACAAAACCACAAAAGGAATTCCGGATTTCGACCGTCTTACCGTATCGTATCGAGATTGAAATTGAGGTCCCGATATAGCCGTAATTCGAACTGGCAGCTTTCTACTGCAGCTAATCCGTGGCCTTGGAAATACGTTGGAAGGTTCAAAGAATAAGCTGCTAAATACAACTTAAGCGAGGAAACGCAGCTCATTGGAGTCTCTCGTACCGGTGAGGTCTGTGTTGTAAAGCTCAAAAATATCTCCTTGAACCACGGTGTCATAATCGAGGTAGACAAATTTGTCGACATCTGGGAAGAGACGGTCGAGATAAAACCTGGCGTTGGGTACAAATCAGTGATCAATTGAAACGTTAGAAACCCACATCATTCAATCATGAATTCATTGCACACGTTGTCAAAATACCGTATAAAGGCTCACGCACCTGGCATAATTTAACGGGGTATATAAATCCTCCCGAGTGTCGAATATCCACTCGAACTTAGGAAACTGATCAAAGACGGCAACTTGATACCATGTCGGCGTCTTCTCAAAGATGCTTTTGAACTGCTTCTCAATGAATCTTTTTTCTTCCATCGATGATGTGACAACATGGAAGCGTAGTTTGTCCAGGGGGACCCGCGTGTTGGCGATTATACTTCGCATACATCCTGCGATGGCGAATGAGTACTTGGCTTCGGCTGCCCAAACAACGTGCACCGTTGGGAATTGCTCCTAAGGAGACATATGGAATATATTAGAAAAGAGGCGGAGAATGAAGAAACAAAATAAAGTTCCGTCATCACGAGATAAAAATCATACCATTTCATCTCTATGAGAGGCGGTGACGGACTGCAAGTTGAAATTCTTCAAGGTGGTGAACTCCTCCGAATAGACAATATGCGCTTCTATGCGTGCCATAGGGAAAAAGGCTGGCGTTTGATATGGATTCGAGATGGCAAAGTGGTATGCAGATGATAACGTCCGGAACGGCGGATTTGAGACCAGGAAATGCTGGAAATATGATTCAAATCGCACGCCGGGTTTGCCACCATCCTCGTCGCGGGACATAATCGTATAAAGATGCCGGGCGAATTGTGCAAAATTGGGACCGCATCCCGAGTAGAAAGTGGGTGCATATGCTGGATGGGAGGTCCTGTGCTCTTGCGACAGATAAGCTGCTGATCTCTCGTCGGATTCGTAGGGCCAAATCTGTGACTCTGTATCGACATACAAGCTGTGTTTGACCGCCACAGACTCCCCAAGAAGCTCATAGCAGACCGGCTTCACGATAATCGACCTCATATCCATCCAAATAATATTGTCAAATGACCCCTCCATCTGTAGTAGTTTGCCGGTGACTATCAAAAACTTCAACAATTGAAGCAAGGCCGGACCCTTCGCATAATCCACAGGAAAAGGCAGTAACTGAATGTTCTGCCCTATATTAGGTAGCCGAAGATCGTTCCGCCAAAAGATCACGAATTTGCGGTCAACTTGCCCTTGGTTGCAGAAGTTTTTTTGCACGGCTGAAACGAAGTCGGAAACGAAGTGCACGTCATCTTCAGACAGCACTGCCGATGCCATCAGCACGGAAGGCTCTTCGGAAATATCGCCCCTCAGCCTCTGCATCTCCCTCGGGCCCCGACATCGTAACATATCTGCAGACATCAGAGCTTCCAATGAGTCTTCAAATGTCGTCAAGCGCGAACCATCATCAACATTCAGCAGTTGGCCGGTTTTGATGCCCCTAATGTCCATGTTGGCGTACCCCGCAAGTATGGCTCGTAAAAAGCTTTTCTTTTCTGGGGAACCTGCATCAATCGCATCCGACACAACGTATGCTTTGGGAGCATTCGCACAGCTGTAGGTTGTGACAGGTCTATATTCATTTCTGACGTCCGCGTTCCACGCGCATGGCAGCTGCATGAAGCGTGCAGGATCCTCCAGAAAAAGCATTTCAAAGAACTCCTCAGGGTTCGCCCTTGTACCATTCAGCTTTCCCTCCCATACTCTCGTCAAAGTTTCAAGTCTTTCCGTCCAGTCTATCATCCGAAGAGCTGACAAATCCCATATAGATATGCCTCGCGCTGTAAATTTCGTTCGCAGTGGATCCTGGTGCCATGGGAAAATTCGCAGATTAGTTCGACAACCATCAACTTGAAAATATATGATCATGGTGAGGTGGAAACATTAGGAGTTGAAAACGAAGGCATTAAACATACCATGCCCACGGCGATGGCTCTGCTATCCCCGAACTGATCAAAAAGCGGCCACAGAGTCTTCACATCCGCCTGGAAAACCACTGGCGGATCCACCAGCACCAATTTCTCCACATCGTAGAAGATTTCGTGCAAGTAAGGTTTCAGCCACGCACATTGATTATGGGTACCTGCGCGTCCACCGCTGATACTTCCAATCCCGTTGCCCCGAGCCCCACCATTACCATCGTCCCTCACTGTGAAAGGTGATCCAGGGCGGATTTTCTCCGTTTTCTTGAGGAAAGATCGGAAACTGCTGATGTGATTGATGTCGAGCTTCACCCAAGCTGGTGTGGCTTTAACCAGGTCAGACCGCTTCAAAGTTTTCTCTCCTTCATCGTCCACGATCAGATGGAGCCTCATCGGATGCCGAGAATGCCAGAGTAATGATTTGAAAGTCGGATTTGTGACGGACTCCACTTGCGGGGCACACCAAAACATGGCGACGTCTATCCGTGCGGGCAATCTCCGACGAATGGTATCGAGCTCAATTCTGGCATGATGTGACGTGGAGCCGATGTATTGAAGCTAAGAAAAGGTGAACGAGAAAGGAAACAAGCGTCAGACCATCATTCAAGTTACAAAATAATTTCGGTTATCCGTTCATTTCAACACAGTGCTGGATAAGATGGGAGCAGGTGCGCAATTGCATAAAAAGCATGGCGATGACAGCTAACCTGAGAATCTGTCGACTCTTTGATTTCCAGTCTTCGCGTTGCAAAAATAAATCGATACAGCACGCTGAATCCAATAAAGGCGACAAATACAGCCCACGGAGGTCTCGCGGTTATGCTTGCCCGAGCGCGCCGATACAGAATGACGAGGTAATGTCCACGCGGTGGCGTCTCCTTTGTCATTTTGGCGCCTTCTTTGGTTAAGACTCGGGAAGACCTTTTCAGACCCACGCGCTTTTTTGGGACGAACTTTCTCCACGCCCGATCACGCAGGCGAAAAATGGGGAGTTGGGCAATCAGAAAATGGAAGGATTCAAGAAAGCGCCCAAAGAGACCAAGGGTCTGAGAGTCGATCTGATCACTTTTCAGTCACACAACAACCGATTCAATTTCCTTGGTTCGACATCCAGGTTAGTATTACGTCGTCAAACGCGAATCATTGAATATTCCACAAACCCGGCCCAGTTGGGCCGGGCTGGCGTGCCAGGAATGGAGTTTCGGGAAATCGCTTTGCTTCTTTAGATGGAGATGAGGGTTTGAGCAAATCAGGTGAGAGCTTGCCCTGTTTGAGGGCCATTCAGCGAACCTTGAACCCTTTACTGTAATAGTGGAATCTTTCAAATCTTACTACCTCGATTCAAAATGTTTCTCTCTCAGTTGGAGCCGCACATGGAGGGTTCGAGAACCGATTATGGCGCTGTCTACGACTCTTCGCAGGTTCAAGGGTATGATTGTGTATGGGTGACTGTACCTGATCCAGGCCTGGGCCGCCCCAAAGTCAGTTGTCAGTTGTCCTGCCCAGCTTGCCCTGGCTCGATGGTGTTTTCAGGGTGGGCGCTTGGATAGATGGCATATGAGCATGACGAATTGTTCTGGGACGGAAGTCCAGAGGGCTCAGCCCTACCCGAGGTGTTGCTGGGTATGCTTCGCTTCGAACGGGTCAGCAGTGGCGATGATGGATCTAGCAGGTAGCGCAGAAGTGAGTAAGATAGCCAAATAGAGCCGAATATCATAGAAATAGAGTAGAAACAACGTAGAAACATGGTTGAAGTAATAGATTTGTCGATATACTCCCCTTGTAGAGGAAAAGTTGAAAAACCTCCACAAATCGAAGTCTCAGTATAGGCGCTGTGCCACAAAAATACATACAGTACAGAGTTTGTAATCGGATCCTTCAAATATTCGGTTCCGCATCATCATTGGCAATTTGGCCTTGCGTCGAACAATCATATATGGTCGATTGTGATCCTCCACAATCTCATTCAAATGTCGCAGATGGATTTTTATTCTCAAAAGACAAGGAAAGAACAAAAGCCCAATCAACGAGTGGTTTGTCTCTTCCGATTAATTATCGCTCCCCCGCCAGCGTCAGGAGCAAAAGCACCACATCATATACACCCCACTCACAATTGCTATCTTACGAAACGTTGCAATAGATAAAATAGCGCCACATAACAACCGCAGAAGGAAACGGGGAGCTTCTCTTGTGTCGGATGCATCGGTTCGCATATTCTGTGTCGCCAGCCAGGCAAAAGCGGGTCGCATCGTTGAATCGGCAAGGCAATCGCGCTGTTTATGGATCATGAAGCATGAAGCGCCACCGGCTTCTCAATCGGGTATCTTTTGCTTCTGATATGTTGACCATAGAGGAACCACAGTCGGTTTGAACCACCAAGTTTCCGTCCCTCGGATCCGTCCCCAGATCCATCAATGTGGTCGTGTTCGCGTTCGATCACCCGATTCTCTTGGCTTCTGATACATTAACGGCGATAAAGACCCCTCTGAATAGCCAAGGTCCGCTCTCTGATTCGTCCCTCGCAGATCCGTTGATGTCATCGCGTTCGCATCTGGTCACTCGACAAAAGATAGTACGTTCAAAAATGATTTGTAAATCCCTGTCCGAGGATGCCGCACGGATTTGATAGTTCCTGCGATGGATGGGACCTGAGTTCCGCGAACACGAACCAATAGATGAACATTAGCGAAAAGGCCTTTGGTTCCCGAAAGCGCCTCAAGAAAGAAAAATTTACACTAATGAGGAATGAGGTATGTGATTCCAACTCACCATGTCAATGATGAGGTCGTCGTAACCAGCTGGATCCAGATCGCGCGTGAAATTCTTAAGCGTCTCATACTCCCCCGAATAAACAATATATGGATTCAACCGAGTCATATTCAAGACGGCCGGCGTCATGTTTTGACTCGAAATGGCGTAATGATATGCAGGTGACAGCGTCCGAAACGGCGGATTCGAGATCAAGTAATGCTGAAAGTACGATTCAAACGGCACCCCCAAGATGTCATGATCCACCACGTCGAGGGACATGGTTTTAAGCACGTGCCTCACAAAGTGTGCAAAGTTGGGTCCACAACCAGAATAAATTGTTGGTGCGTAGGCTGGATGTAGGAGTTTGGAATTTGGGGCAACGAAGGCGGCTGATGTGATGTTGGGTTCGTAGGGCCAGTCCTGCGTCAGAGGATCAAAGAACTGGCTGTGCTTGACCGCTATGGATTCGCCGAGGAGTTCAAAGCAGATGGGTTCCACGATAATCGATTTCATGTCCATCCACAGTACGTGGTCGAACGATCTTTCAATCTCCAAGAGTTTGCCACTCACAGTGAGAAACTGAAAAAGCTGGTGCAAGGCTGAGCTGTTCGATGAGGTCGCCATTGGGAACAGAATGGTATGGAACTTGGTGTTTTGCATCCCATCTGGTAACTCGAGATCATCCCTCCGAAAGATCACAAATGTGCGTTTAACCTGCTGTTGATTGCACAGCTTTCTCTGAACTGCCGAAACGAAGTGCGGCAGGAACCGCACATCATCCTCGGACAACACTGCCGATACCACCACCATGGAAGGCTCCCCGACAACCCTTCCAGCAAGCCTGTCCATCTCCCTCGGCCCTCGGCACCTCGCCATATCGATGGACATGAGCGTTTCCTTCGATTTCTCCTTCTCCGTCATCCGCGTACCATCATCCGTAAACAACAGAATTCCAGCTCTTATCCCCCTGAAATTCATATTCGCATAGCCCCTCGCAATAGCTCGGAAAAAACTCTGCTTTTCCGACGACAGTGACACCGGGTCAATCCAGTCCGACACAACGTAAGCTTTTGGTGCGTTTCTGCAGCTGTAGGCCGCGACAGGTCTGTAAACGTTTCTGAGGTCCGTGTTCCAAGCGCACGGGAGCTGCATAAAGCGACGCGGATCCTTCAAGAAGAGCATTTCAAGATACTCCTCCGGATATACCCGTGTGCCATTTAGTTTTTGCTCCCATGTTTTGGTTAGAGACTCCAGCTTATAGCTCCAGTCGGTCATACGAAGGGTTCTCAGATTCCACATCGATATCCCACGGCCAGTGAATTTCAATCGTTTTTCATCCTTTAGTCAATTGGAAAAGAAGGAAAATAAGTCGGTGAATGTGAAATGGAAGGTGTTATTCAACAAATCTTCAGAAAAAGGAACAGTAAATAGGAAAGATTCCTCCGATACATCACAACACCTCCCCCTTTTTTTCAGCAGTCCAAATCAACAAAACTCACCATTCCCACAGCAATCGCCCTACCCTCCCCAAACTGCCCAAAAAGCGGCCACAAATTCCTCACATCGGCCTGAACCACGACAGGCGGATCCACTACCACTAATTGATCGACCTCCCAAAAAATCTCATGCAAGTACGGTTTCAACCATCGACAATCGACGCCAGCACCATATTTGGAATTCTCTGCCGATGCTGAATTTCCACTGCCACTAGTATACCTCCCCGTCCCCGTCCCCCGCCCCCAGCCCCCCCAAAAC
>JADGJF010000531.1:0-18560 GCA_027596845.1 Quaeritorhiza haematococci | reverse complement strand
CGCGCTTCCTGTCCGAAAAGGTACTTCCCGAGAAAGGATTCCTTGGTGGATCCAGGTGCGCGGAAGCGCCGTCGACGAAGTGGATTCTGTACGCACTCTAAGGCCCATGTCTTCAGGTTCAACTTCTGCTGCAACCAAAGTTGTGCTAGAACAGGAAAGCAGTTTACGAGTAAAACTTGCGCACATCAGTTGCCCGATGTATAATCTTCTTGCATTCCGTTTCAATCAAATGTCAGACAACATGTCTTTTACAGAGTTGTAGTAATCCTTGGGAAGGATGTGTTCTAGTTCTTCTTTCGTTAACCAAGCGTAACTTTTCACATTCCGGTTTTGAAGCTGGACATTTCCCGTCAAGTAGTGGCCTTTCATGAAGAACACCTGATTTGATTTGTAAATGTAAAAAGGATCAAGACTGAGTGACCTTTGAAAATATCCCCATCTCGATGTAAGAGGGCGGCAGGGGTTGCAATTCCCATAACGTTACCTTTTCCATTCCCCCCTTCTTGTTGCCGACAAAATGACCAACAGGGACACGTCCAACGATCCATGTGTCCATTTGTGCACCGAATTCGTTTTCCAGTAAGCTTTCCGCAGCCTAAGCAGAATATGGAAGGTCGGTCATGTCAGCTGTGCTGTGATTTGTGGGATATGCCAGACCCCATTTCTACCAAATATCAATCGGCTCGACATCAGAATAGGGGATCAGGATTTGAGCTTACCTGGTGCAAAAGCATGTCTTCCTGAACTGGAACTTGCGGAAACCGCCATCGCTGTTCCTGACCATCGGCATCGGAGCTTACGACAAGGTACAATGTACGGTCAAGTGCGCGGTTAAGTGTTCGGCAGTTCGGTGCTACACTTCCTTTCGTCGCGTCGACGGTGTCCGCGTCTGCGTCTGTTCGTCGTGATGCGAGATTCAAAGTTGAAAATTCCTCGGCTTGCAAGGCGGGAGCGCCGGCTAGCCCACCGAAAACCTTGCCCTCGCCGCTTGGTTCCGTTTTCGCAAAGTCGCTTAGCTCCTCACCTGCGGAATCCAACCAGATTTGTTCTGCCGTGGTCCCTTTCTTGAAGTAGAATTCAGGGTTGAAGGGGCGGGCGGAATCTCGCTCCATTGCATCGCGGTATGATAGATACGCCCGGTCGAAAGGCTTTGGTTCTTGGAGTATGACTGGAGACCGTTTCAGGACAACTCCTACCGAGACTGCGGTGGCCTCAGTGTTCGCGGTTTGGGAATAAAATCTGCGTGAACATGCGAACAATGTGGATGTGGCGGTGATGGAGGAATACGTGTGGGACCTGTGAACTTTGGGTCTTTTGTGCGGTTGTTGGTGGCCATGATCGGTGGTGAGGTGGTGGTGCGTGTTGGTTACCGCACAAACTGGTCTTGGTGCTGATTCGAATGAAAAAGACCAAGACGATCGGGTGGAGAAAGCGCCATTCGTCTTTGTTCCAAATCCAAATGGTGCGAATCTAAGTCGTGTTAGATATGTCGTTGTCCTCTGCATCTTTGTGGAGACGGTTCAAGATTCTACTTTGGTGTAGCGAAGGGAGGTGAAGAAAGCTCGTGTTACATTGTGCAACCTGGTACCCCCTAGACTCAACTCAGCTCACTGTGAGAGCCTCGTCCGCAAGTCTTGCAAGAACGCCGATGCAATCCGTAAACTCAAGTTCCCCGTCGTCGGTACCGCCTGGCGACCTTCAACTTCTCCTACAGACGATCATTGTCCAATCTTTTGAAACGCATCTTTACCAGAACGCCATTTTCTTTGCCGAACGTCTCGCCGCCTTCTTCCCCACCGATGATCAGACAGCCTACCTTCTTGCCAAGGCATACTACTTGAGCAATAAACCGCAAGTCGCCTACCAACTCCTCCTGAAAGCACAAAGCTTGCCTGGGTCTCGATATCTGTTCGCACGCGCGTGTTATGACCTGAACCGTCTCAGTGAAGCAGAAATGGCCCTCTTGTCGTTGATAGGTAGGTCGTGGCCGTGATGGGTTGTTGTCACTGGGACCAGAGGAGATATTTGGGTGAATTCACCTGGCCCATATGAAGGAAGGCTACTTCACTTCATTTGCCAAGTCTTGTTAGTTTAAACGAGCCACACACACAGTGGACTCAAAACACGTATTCCCATGCCAACTTCGGCTTTTTCTCCCCTTCTATTAGAAATGAGAAAAGAGGAGCACACCCCGTCTGAATTTCCAGACATCGCCTCATGTTATTGCCTTCTGGGACTAATCACTAAGTAAGCAAAAGCAAAGTGCATCAACACGGACAGCACAACAGTTGGTTTCTAATCGGGTATGATGATTCTTCGCCAGAAAGGCAAACCGAAATCAACAAGCAATTAAGTATTTTCTGGAGTCCTTGCGTCTGAATCCTTTTCTTTGGGTCTCTTACGAAAATCTCTGCCATATGGGTGAGTCCCCCGTGCCCCGCTGTATCAAATAAAGTCCTTGTCTGATATTCATTCCCCGTTTGCAGGCACCCCTCCAGATCCGCATGACGTTTTCTCCGTCCACTCCGCTGGCTTATGCATTGAAAATATGGTCCAAACCATTTGCACTGCAAACGTGAAAAATACCCTGGTTGGTGCATATTTGACAGAGAAATCAGACGCTGATCACCGGCGAGTGCCCTCTACGGATCCTTCATATAAGTATGTCCAATGACGGATATCGAACAATGCACTTCAGTCAAGACTTTTTGATTGCGCTCGAGTTTGCTAGATCACTCTCTTACATATATTTTCCAATTGTATCCTCTCCAGTGCTGCAATGCAGTCATCTCTTAGCGGGAACTCTGATGAATGCGCTCCCCCAGCTTCTAAAACGACCAAAAGGGCTGCTGGTGCAGAGTTGACGTCAACACGTCCTGCCCGTAAGGTGCGTACAGGAGGCGTGCATTCCAATCTCAAAGCTGAGCTCATAATTATTATTTTCACTGGATTCGGACAACAGACCGCGGGAGTGCAAAAATCGGGCTCGGATGTGCCAGCAAATCAAGGCGTTCGTCGCAGCGCGCGTTCTGCAGTCCTTGCGAAGGTTTTTTATTGTTGCGTTCGTCCGAATTTTTCGCATTGGCTGAGATCTTATCGGCGTTTTTTTGCGTTCAGCAAACCACACTCCCCCCGCGACCATCAACGGCCGTTCATTTGCGGGAGAAGAAGAAATCCCTCCGTTCCACGACAACTTCGGCACCCACCAACTCGAAAGGGCCTTCTTCTCATATTGACTCTGAGAAGCAGCATCTTGATGATGTGAAAGTGCGTGAGGAAGAAAGTCTTTGTGTACATGTCAAAACGGCTAGGTTGTGTTGATCATCTTCTCTGCCTTTCGTGTTCTTTTTACATACACCGGCGTTTCAGATGGACTTGGACAAAACGGACACAGTTCCTGAACATCAACCATACACGGGGACGGATGTGCTGCAAAGCGTTGGCAAATTGATGAATCTGTTGCAACAGATTGGACTGGGATGCGGTTACCTCGCGCAATATCAATGTCGGGAGGCCATCGACCAATTTGCGGCACTCGACGTCAATCAGTACAATACCGGGTGGATATTATCACAGGTATATATGTGTGACTGGTTGTCGCTTCACAAGCTTTCACCCTGACATGCTTGAGTCAGAACCCGGGTGCTCGCTCGCTCACTATTGTTGCCCTAACCCCACGGAGTTTTGATACGTTTCTAATGTCGCTTCTAATGCAGGTGGCCAGAGGATATTTTGCTATAGTCGACTATCAGGCGGTAGGTGGATAGATCGCTCCTCACGACCATTCCTTGTGGATTCCAAGACCCCTTGACATACTTTTCTGTTCTCAACAGGCAGAGCGGATTTTCGAACAAATTAGGTTTGTACGTCTAGCTTGAATTCAGCACAAGCATGAAAAGGAAAGCCGAAGGATTGAGGCCTTCGTAAATTTGCACAGACAAATAGAACCTTATCGTCTGGAGTACATGGACGTTTACTCGTCGGTTCTGTGGCATCTGCAAAAAGAAGTTTCTTTGAGCTATTTGGGCCACGAATTGGTTGAAACAGATCGACAGTCACCGGAGGCATGGTAAATTTATCAGCACTTTCTACGGTCTTGCTGCTTCAGTTAAAGAAGTTCGTCGGTTCACCCAATGAGAATTCAGCAGAGACATGGTATAGTTTCTAACTTGTTTGTTTCTTCTGACTGGAACAAGGTGTGCAGTCGGAAACTGTTTCAGCGTGAGACAAGAACACGATCTCGCCCTGAAATGTTTCCATCGGGCCATACAGCTGGATCCGTTCTGTGCTTACGCACATACTCTAGCGGGCCACGAGTATCTTGCTAATGAGGACCATGAAAAGGCGCACAAGTACTACCGAACAGCCATACGTATTGACCAACGGCATTACAACGCTTGGTTCGTTGAATTGAAGGGCACGTTTCTTCATTAGGGTCTTCCCTTTCTAAATTCCTGCGATATCAAAACACATAGGTTTGGATTGGGAAACCTCTACTACCGCCAAGAAAAGCATGAATTGGCCGAATTCCACTTCCGGAAGGCACTCGAGATCAATGGCTCAAATACGATTCTCCTTTGCTTCATGGGAATGGTATGCGGAGACTTGGCTTTAGGAGGGATATGATAGACTCTCGCAGGGGCATCACAGCATCACAGCATTGCACCATTTAACCTGTTCATTTGTTCGTGTGGCGTGCTGACAGGTGATGCAAAAAATGAATCGCTTGGAAGAGGCGCTCGATATATTCCTGCGTGCCGAACAAGTGTCCCCCAAAAATCCACTGGTTCAGTTTCGCAAGGCGCATGTCCTGTCGATGTTGAACCGGAATGAGGTCAGATTTTGACTTGCTCGTTGTGTTCCATCGTCGAAATCGATTTGTCAATACTAAATGAATGTTCTGCATTTTTACAGGAAGCTCTCCAGCAACTCAACATGGTGAAAGATTTTGCACATGGTGAATGCAATGTCTATTTCCTCATGGGCAAGATATATAAAAAGCTCGGGGACACTCGGAACGCTGTTCTTGCCTTCACGATTGCTCAGAATCATAGCAACTCGAAGAGCTCTAATCTCATTAAGGATGCAATCGGTGCGTACGTTTTCTGTCGTCCCTCAAGGAGCGGAATCCCCGTTGCTCAGTGAATTGAAATCGAGACAACTCATACCGTCTTCCCTTACTCTCTCTCTCGTTTCCCCAGAAAAAATTCATGTAGACGAGGAAGTTATGGGTAAGCTGGAACGCGCATCCTTTCTGCTTTCCGTGTTTTGTTCAGGAGGGATGTCTGTTTGACGTCGTCTGTTTCATTTAATCTGCACGTCGGATCTTCACCTCCAACGAAATCCAGGCAACGAATTATTCAAACTTTTTGAAGCGTAAGGGCCCCGTGTATTTATTGTATGCGGTGTGGCAAAAAATGGAAAACCTCAGCTGAAACGTGAGCGTTCTTCACTTGTACTTTAAATTCGAGTGCCATTAAAGACGCGGTCCAAAAACAGTCCAACGGCGCTCACTCTAGTTTCTGTGATCAGAAATACGGATGATAGATACAATGTAATTCAGTCAAGAATTTGTTTCAACAGATGAGCAACATCTCCCACCAATGATTTCTCAGTATACAGGGTATCCCGAAGTATTTTTGATCGATCGCCGCCGCCTGTGGCATACTGCAAGGTGGACTTCAATAGTTGCAGCTGCTGTACGAGATCCTTCGGGGATGATGATGGTAAGGAGGATCCGCCGTTCGTTGACCCGGTTCCATCAACCGCTGGTGCCCAGTCCATGGAATCACTTCCGTCTGCGCGAGCAGCCCCCAATGGCGATGCTGACGGTGATTGTGGGGCTGCACAAGACAGGGACGACTGGATATTCGTGATGCAGAGATTTTTGTGGTTCATGCTTCGGTAAACAACTTGAAGCCGGTGTAGCAGACGAGGGTGATTTTGGGCGGAAATAAAGGTTGCGGTGGGTGTTCCTTTAACCTCCCTTGACAGAACAGAAATCTGCGTATGATAGGCATAAATGTTAGTCCCGAAAACAGGAAAAGCGGAAGAGTTGTCATCTGAGAAATTGTCTTTTAAAGAAGCATAACAATTACTCGTAAGACCTCACCTCGTCATATGCAGATAGCGCATCATCTGACGGAAGTAGTCCACTCAATGTCGACGGACCGGTCTCGACATTGTCTCTACATATCTTAGCAAGGGCGTGTTCGCTGACTTGAAGGGACTGAGCGATCTTTCTTCGTTCTTCTTCGTTCTCGCACAGAGATAAGATGCCTTGCAAGAGTGGCTTCGATTTACGGCGCAAAAGTAAGTTCCGTAGCGCACCTGACCCCACAAAAACAGAAAGCCAGCTTTGGATGCTGTCCTCGGTCTTGCGGATCCTTTTTTCTAAGAGGCAGACATTCATTATCGCAGCGGCGTTCTGTAGAGGACATCGCGAAAGAAAACAGGAAAAAAGTCAATGGATGGCATCGGACTTCCTTAACCAAACGCGCCGCCGCGGGATTTGTCGACATACGTGAATAAACATATCATCTGAACCCCATATTGGGACTAGGGAGCAAACGTATTGATAAACTGGCCGTTTGAGGGAAGAGCGCAAATCGCCGAGAATCGAGTTCAATAATTTGAAATGCGGACAGACGTGTAAAGAACCTGAACGGAAAGATATCTATATACACTTCACCTTCCAATCTTGGTAGCACATCTGCGAATTCTGATCCGCACCACGTTCTGAGAACCTCGAGAATGGCCAAGTGGTCGTCTCTGTTAAGTTCTTCCATGAACCGTGTCGCCAGCGATAGGAGCGATCCTGCTGTGAGAGAGCACTGTTTGTAGAAAATGAAGGAAACGAGAAAAAAAATCAGTATAGAGATCATTCGCTCTTGTCAGGACCAAGTAAATAACTCATACACAAATGGAGTGGACTGCCACCTGCAGAAGGAGTTCCGCGGTCTTTTCCGGATACTGATCCATCGCCTTCTTTCGCGCCGATAACGATTTCACATCAAACACAGCATCCCCTGCTGGATTTTCTTGACACATGTCGTTGAACCGCATCAGTCCGAAAGCCACCGACATGGCACTCTCTGTCCCTTCCACCAAGGGATGTATCAACAACATGTTCTCTCTCCACTCGTCCTCCATCGTCTTTGAGAGGGGAGTGCGTATGATGTTCTCCACTGGATGGTGCAACGCACCATAGCAGAGAATAAGGTCTAGGTCTGGGAGGTCCTGTTCCAGCTGGCGAGACAAATGCGCCCTGTTTGATACCAAAGCAAGAAGTCCATTGAGGGTTCATTGATATTTTTGATAATTGGTACGAATACGTTTTCCACTTACCAAGTGGAGTAACATATCTGCAGATGCTCGTGCACAAAGGCGTTTCGGTCAACGTGCCTTCCGAGATCAAGAGCGTCCCACCTTCTCATGATCTGACTGACTCGCTCGTCGTCGCAAACATGATATCCTTTTCTGTCAACAAGCATCTGAGGAACCCCCTCTGAGGCAATTGCTGGCGATGAGACGTTGATTAAGAAATCCTCAAGATTTTTCATCGAGCGATCGTCGCTTGAGGTCGTATCCCGATCGCTGAAAATCGACACAAGCAACCGCAATAAAGTTTGTCCCCGCTGGAGTATCAAACTGTTTGAATCACCAAAGGTTTCAAGGATAAGGACGGTTTTTCTGATAGTATTCAGGAGCAAGTCCTTCGAAGCTGCAGATAAAGAGTGGGGGATGGAGATCAGATGCTGCCAACATACCGAAATCAGTCCGGCCAATCAAAGACGACAGATCCCGTGCCCTTTCGCAAATGAAGCCGGAAGGTGCTCTACGGAAATTCTGCTCTCTCACCTCCCAAGTGCAATCTCCTCACCGTATTCCTTACCTTCACTCATGTAAAAGCCGAAAATGTCAACCACGAACAACCATGAAAGACATGGTGTCGTCTGCAGAAAATGCGTCCATAGGGCATCCTCTATCGATTCCCAGCAATCCTGATCCGAAAGATGCATGAATACAAGCAAAGAGACCACACAATCTTGGTAGAGCGAAGTATCCTTTTTCGAAGCATCCTGCGTTGTGCTTGGACAAGACTCCGTCGCGACATCCGCGTTCATGATGGACCGAATCAATTCATGAGATGGACATACTTCCAGTGTCGATAAAAAGGTGGAAACTATGTTCACGTTGTTGGAGATGCCGTTTTCCTCCTCCAACGAGGCAGTCGAACGTTTAGCGTTTTGTCGTAGGAGCATCCTACGCCTCAACGACGGTGAGAATTCCACGGTTCGTAGAATCAAAGAGAGGAGGACAAGCTTCCCCACGGAGAACTCGTCTGTTGTGTGCGAGGAGCCGTCACAATTGCTTCTGCCGATGGCACTTTCTGCGCAACCATCCGACTTAAGCGGACTTTCTGCGTTGGGATCAGGATCGCCATGGTGCTGAGAGTAGGTCGAAAGAGCTGCGAGGATCTCGATCTTTTGATTTTCGGTAAGGTTCGTGGAGTGAATGAGGCACGCTGGGATCGACGCGATTCCAACGAGAAGGCCTTCAAAATGTTCGCGCGAACAATATTTCCATGCCGCTATGCTTTCCGATGAAAATATTGGTTAAGAGTGTTTGAGGAAAATGAGAAAGACCGGGTAAACGAAAAGAGAAGCTTCCAGGCTGCACCCAAAAGATGAAGTACCCACCTGATATCGTACAGCAGATTTCTTATGGACATGAATGCCGTTTGGATCGTACATTTGTGGGCATGTGTACGAACCAAATGATTCAAATGAGCAAGGTAAAATTTCGCTTTGTCGGTTGGAGATGACATGCCGTTGAAGTTGAGAGTGAGAGACTGGAGACAACTGCGAATGGCTAGCACCAGAGAAAAAAAAGTGAAGCGACTGACCGACAATTTGAAATCTCTTCCTATTGACTGGGATATCTGTCGTGAAGTCGGCCAAAATCGACGACAAATGCGCAGAGCAACACTCGCAAAGGTAGCAAATGGTTTCAACGACGCAAGCTTCTGCTCTTGCAGCACGAGCCGGCGACGACGGCGACATATCGATGCAAATGCAGCAAACCTTCACCCACGTTTTCCAGCTTTTGGATAGAAAGACGAATCGTTGGAATATAAGTGGTTTGAGGATGATTCCCGTCAGTAAGTCGGGAAAAAGGAAGAAGCGATGACCCCAGAGACGTACGCAAGATTCAAAACAGCAAAATCTCGCTCTTGACGTGCGAATTTGCACAGGAGTTGGAAAGGCTCGGAAACCGCGAAGAACACTATCGATGGAGAGTTTGAATTAAGTCATTCCACAACCAGCTCCAATCCACATAACTCCGACTCACCATCCTGGAGCGCGGACAGCACGGAAGCATCTTTTGCAAACTCGTCAGCAAACAGATTGCAAAAGAGCTCGAAGGAGTGGACTGCCTTTGGACAAATGTATTTTGCATGGTTCAGAGATATCCGAGGCATGGCTAAATACAAAGGCTAAAAGAAAGAGACATCGACACCGCTTTTACCTTCTTGTATACAGCCTCGATTAATTTCCATAGTTTCTCCCATGTCGCGGTAATCTTTCGAAGACAGCCCTTCGGGGTTTGAAATGAAGGAACAATAGTAAATCATTATCACTCTATTCCGCAAAATCAGTGGTGGAAATCTCGTGGATATTATTTCTAAAAAACACCGAGGAAGTTTGCGACAACCTTTGTATGTGAAAAGACGAGGTGAATGCAAGACAGGCAATCCACCGAAAACTTCTCCAAAGGCTGCGAGCGGTTCGATCTAGAATCTCGTTCGGGAATCGGAGAAACAGTCGCCAAGTCGCCCGAAATGGACGTTATTGCGCACATGTTGGTGTTGAATAAGGATTTCAGCAGCGCCTCGAGGATCTGCAAGCATGATCGCTCGCACTAAACTCGGTGAAACAAGAAAACCATCAGAAATGACCACAGTAACGGATGCGCTGCTATTGAGAGTGGATGTATTCAACTCTTAGAGAACCGGATTGGCGGTTCCTTTGGGACAAACGGAGTGTGGTTTGAAGCCTTTGCTTTACTTACTTCAACGAAGTCAACCAACGCATGTGTAGCAGTGTGGTTCGATGCAGCAGCAGATGTGGTCAATTGGGCCGAATGAATATCGATACTTTGATGTAGAACACACAGAGTATCGAAAAGCTTTCGGAGGTGCGAAAGAGATAAAGGAAGCGGAGCATATTAGGTGTAGTTACATCAATGAGAGCTGCGTAAATAGGAAAGACAAACCAGGCAGGCGAAGACGGATCTTGGAACCAGGAAAACAGCTTGGGAATCCCCGATCGTGGCACCCATGTGTGCAGCACCTGCCCCAAAGCGTTTTAACGAATACTCAAGCGCCTTTGATTTCTTGTTCTTACTTTGGCTGGAGACTCCATAGCACATCGCAGGTGTGTTGGCTCTTTCATATCAAGTGTTGTAATGCGGTTCTGGGCAGCCTGGAGTTGGGAGGTGATTTGTCGACAAGCTTTCACATCGGGTGCAAACTTGGGGACAACCCATAGCGACTGATCGAAAGTTTGCGGCAGATGTGCGGGAACTGCCGAGGATGTGCTGACGCCGGCATGCATCGGGACCGTCATAAGGTTTCCTCTTTCCAAGAGAAAGGGACGCTCAAGGGGATGCGTTATTGAAAATGTGCAAATCGTCCGCCTCCGAAAAGAAGTACTCCGTTCGGAGAGAGCATCGAGACAAAGCGAGAACTTCAGCGAAGCGGGTGGATTATGGGGAGTCCTTACGCAGCGCTTGGGGAGCGGTGGGCAGCCTTGGTGATGAAGATTCCACTGGTGAAATTCTGTGCCAGCTTGTACTCACCACCTCACCATATCAAGTAGCTGAGTTCGGAGTTGCTTGACCATTTTGCATAGAATGGAATCTACCGAAAAGGTCTCGGAGTCGCTACCTCCCTCTTTTCCAGCCGCGGACGGTCCTGCAGCAACAACAGTTCCTTATAATAATACTCCTACAAAGAATTCACTTGCTGTCGGCGAAAGCACCAAGGTAGAAGCTTCTTGGTGGTTGTCTAATTTCAAAGACCGCTCACATATCATTCCAGCCCCTCGGAAGAAAGTCACGCTTCCGTACAGCCGTCCTTCTGATCTGGTCTCGGCCAAAAATCCGCCGCCAAACCACCCCGCCAACATCTACTCTTCTCGTCTGCCGTATGAACTGAGTTTTGTTCGCATTGAAGGTCTCCCCGTTCCAAATCTTCCGACAACCAACGTACAATCATGTCGGTGTAAAGTTCATGTGTCCCTTTTCGACATTGAGTCAAATTCTTTTTTCGGAAAAACATGGGTATCCCCGGTCGAGTTCAACCTCAATGTCAGATCTTCCAAATTGACATTTGCAGGTCGTCGGACACCAAAGTCCAACGCCAGGCGAAGGGAGAGATCTACCACTAATGTCTCCCGGAAAGAATCAACACGGGATGAGTCGCGCAGCCGGAAAGGCAAAATTCACGAAAAAGGTCCACCCCGAAGGAAAAGTCAAACTCGCACAGCGAAATGTAACCAAACCGTTAACGACTCGTTGTCCGATTCCCTCGACTCTGGCGAAGAAGAGTGCCAAACTCGAAGCTCTGCTGCGCGGCGCAAAGATTCCGACCCCGTGAACGACTCGGATGGTTCTGGAGCTGGATCAGCCGGCACGGATGCTTCCGAAACCTCCTCCTCCGATTCCGATTCAGCTAAAGGGCGTACCCACCGGATGAGCGAGGAGGATGATGAAATAAATTCTGATGATGACAATCATTTATCTGATGGGAGTAATTCAATGGACCCTCACACACGACGAACCAGGACACTTCATTTGAAGACCAAGGTTGACTTTGACTGTGGCAAACAGGTACCAACGCGATTTCGGATCTTGGTTGCTTTTCTGTGTGCACACTCCAAACCCTAGGATCGTGAGCTTAATTCGATAATATTTTGAAATCCCATGTATTGAGAAGGCAGCGTTCCTTCACACATCAGTGTCAAGTCCACATATAATTGCGGTGTTTGAATTTGTCGTCACCGGTAAGCGGAACTCGTCTGTGAACAAAGGGGACTGTGGATGAGAACCTCGAAAACGGCGAAAAAGACCCCATCGGAGGAAAGGGGCGCGCGCGAGGTGGTGCGAAATGAATGACAGACTATTGACTTGAAGATTTTCATTTTTACCAATGTATACAGTTGATATTGGAGGACAAAGCGGAACGAAGGTGGTTCAACCAGGGAGATTACAGTGGAGCGCGGGATGGACATTCTTCCACCTCTTCAATAACGCGAAAAATGGCCTAGATTTCCGGAAAGCTTGGAAAGATCGCTTCCATGACAGAGGTTCCGATTTGAGCAACCCGGACTGGGAGAGTCCCAAAACGTAAGACACATAGGAAAGGATTTAAATGTTTTCAGAGTACCATTCTTCAAAGCTTGTTTTCACCCTCAGTCGACTCCCGCTTCTAGATTACCCATCCTTCAAGGATCGCCGCGAGCTCTCGTCTTCCTGGCTCCCCTATTGATGGAATCACACACCATCTATAGCTCGACCACGGCTATACCTGGGGCAACCTTCGTTTGCCAATTTGGTCCCCGTCCCGAGCTTCGCTCGATGTGCCATCTCTGGCCAGAAAACGTATGGATTGGATTTGGGGACAATGTCCCGGGACTGCGGCTGTTGAAATCGGTTCCAAAGGCAAAAAGGATGAAGACGGCTACTATTTCAAAGGTGAGGACTTCGAGTTTAGTCGTATCGTCCATGAAAATTTGACGGACATTAAATAAAGCGAACCTCGTTTGCTTCTATCAAATTTATGCAGATCCAGATATCCGTGTATCCGACCATACAAAGATATGAGCAGGAAATGCTTCTGGACGTTGTCCGAGCTCATATTGCCTCCTCAGTCCTCAAACCCAAAAAACATCATCTCCCCAACCACCTTGCACTTCCGACAATCCTTGAACGGCGCATCCACCTTGGATTTCACAACACATTCACTTTTCTTGACAAACCCATAACAACAACACTTTCTCCTGTTTACGACGATGACTTGGAAGATGGCTTCAACCTGGTTTTCAATGGACACTTGGAGTTATCGAAATATGTTCCAGAAGAGCGGGGAATCGCCTTGGTTGCAGTTCTCGAGTATAAGCTGTGCATCACAATGCCGGAACCTGTGAAGAAAAAGAAAGGAATCGGGGCTATAATTGAAAAGCTGGGCGGATCGGGCACACCTGGCATCAGCGGCCCGGTTGCGACGGGAGGAACGGATGCAACCATCGGAGTCGAACCAAACGAAGACTCGACCGGGAGCACCGCTACCACAATAGAGAAGAATATGTGCTTAGGCTGGGGCTTTTGGATTCCTCCGCCTTACCCACGAATATATCAGGGGGACGAAGAATCGCCTCCGGAAGAGCATGGTATCATACGGGGCCATATGCCACTCAACACTCAAACCGGTCCGAACCCGTATGGAACCTACGTATATGCACCCCATTTCCAAAACCCTTTTTCGGAGGACAAAGGTGATGATGGGAGCTTAGTGACCGGCAACGAATCTAACCTTAGCGATACCGGGCTCAAACCACGTGCGGACGAGAAGAGCCCCGTTGTTCTGTCTTTTGAGTTTGTCAACGATTTGATGCCTCGGAGTGGTCGTGGTGAGTTGAGTATGATTAGTATTTTTTCCTGAACAAGCAAGACTATCAATTTCGCTCGCCGTGATTTGACATCCACCTTTGCCCACTCTCCAGCATCGCCGACCCGTGAGGTACTTCCCGAAAAACACCCACCCCCCATGGTAGACGATGCAACTTCCCCTTTGGACGGTAGTGAAGTTGGCCTCAACCCCTCCGTTGAACCCGCGCCAAAAGAAGGTCCACCACCACCGCCACTCCCACCCTCACTCCCACCTTCAATTCCTCTGCCTGTACACGAAAAGCGAAAATCCGATGTCAGCATGAGCGATGTCAAAGACACAGATTCCGTGCTGCAAATCGATGGCAGACCACCAACACAACCTTATAAAGTTACGGCTGCCCAAGTCTCCGCCAAACAAAGGCTCTGGCGGATCGAGAAAGCAAGGCTTCTCAAAGCGGGGTTCAAACCTGTGTGTTTGCCCAATGGGCAACCTCTCAGAAGGGAGAAAGCAGAAGATGGGAGCATGGAGCCGGAAATGGAGACCGCTGGTGGTGGTGGAAGTGTGAGGACGAAGAGAGGCAATGCATCATCAACATCCAGGATGGGTGCGAAGTCGAGGATAAAGATGACGAATATAATGGACCCGTTGCTTGAGACGAATGATTGTTTGCGAGTGAACGAAATCGGGCTGACTTTCATGGGGATAACCTGGAACCAGGATTATCAGGCTTTTGGTAAGTGTTTTCTCCGTTATCCATCGTGATTCTTTGTGCTTGCATGAAATCATCTTTATTTCGTTGATATCCATGTTGACGTCTCTGTGTATGGATTTGCGCGTCTTACTCTTTCTATTCTTTCTAAATGGCGGCTGGTCCCGAAAAGCCCGTCCACCAGAAAGTGTGTACTTCACATATCATTTTTACAACTTCCCGGTTTCCGCAACGGAAAGATTGCACATTTACACGGGCCCACTGCCAGTCACTATGCGTGACAAACAACAGTCCCGTCAGTCCAAGAACTCAGGGGATTTGGGGGAACAACTAGGAGAAGGACACATTGATAATCATCAAACAGACGATCAACTTTGGCCGGGCATTTTCTACTGTTTTGACGAAAACAATCAACCTCTATACAATCGTCCGCCGGGAGTCACATATACATACGAAGTAGATATTGATCACGACCTTGTCCTGCCCGCGTCGTTGCCCACACACATGCTACCAAATCCGCAAATGACACAGCAGAAGAGTCCGGAAGAACAACAGAAACCAGATGGTGAAAGTGGAGGATTTTCGCGCCCGCCGCGGGTTGGTGGAGGTGGCCTCGCCGGTGCCCTTTCGAAGAACATGGGTAGAAGCGCATTCTTCTTGAGATATATGTCTGAGAATGACCTCAGCATCGATATTTGGGATGGAGATTCTCTTCTCTATGTCGGTTCTTCCGCTGTGCCGCTGTGTGGACTTTTGAGGCAGGGTCGGCCGGGCGTACTGGTTGAGGTCGACCTAGATATTTTCGTACATCAGGTTCGGAAGAATGTTCTGAATATGTCGTTGTGGTTGAGTTTACAACAATCTGGTCCACCACAGCCATGCCTTGCACGAAATTCATTGTTGCTTGGAAACATTCGCCACTGTTAAATGGAAATCCCTCGCCACATTGTATCTAACCTCTTTTCTCGCGTCAAATGCTTTCTGGACAGTCACACGAACGAGCGCTGTCGTCGGGCGGATCTGAATTCACAATCACGGATCCACCTTCTTCGCGCAACAACGCAAATGGCGGAAACCTACCACCGACTGGAGCTCCTGTTGCAGCCGCGAGCTCTCCAGTCGTGGTTGGCAAATTGCACCTACGGATCTTCAACGTCGGCTACGAAAGACATCTCACTGGGAACCCTTTGGCCGCTATCAGGGCCCCGTTATCCCTTTCACCACCCCAAATTATCCTGGGTTCATTCTATGAACGAAATAAGAACGGGAAGATCGTATATCCCAAAAAGGTCCGCCCAAATCTTCTCATTACCTCCACGACTTCCAGTCATCGGTTCTATCCCTCCCCCAAATTGATGAAAGAATGAACATGCCCTTTTATTTTGGTTATTCACACTCCAACCAAAAACCTCACACTTTTCAGATGATTGAAGTGGATTATGAGCTCTATGAGATCCTGACGACCGCTTACCAGAAACGAAGCGAACAGAAACAGCGAACTTTGGAAGACGGGACTAAAGACAAAAATATTGACGGCACTGCTGTAGATCCGGACAAGCAGTTACAGATCGCGAGGAACCGCAAATTGGACCGGCTGAGACGGATTCGCGGGAAAGAGAATGTAGCGTTTTTGTATGGCAATGAAAAGGTAGGTTTGTGAAATAAAAGAGGAGAGCGGTTTGGGGGCTCGGGGTGGTTGAAGACGAGGCCACGAGACCAGTTTGAACCCTTCCATGACTTCTTCTCCTCACAGTACATTGACGATTATGGATGCTCCCCTGACGAATATGTTCCTTTCCCCTTCAGGCGGACGATTCCTCCTTTACATTCACATACCAACTCACAAGAGCAGAGCGACAAAGAGATCTTCACACCATTGACGTATTCAGGGAAAGGTAGTTGAGGCGTGAATTCAAATGGTCAATAAAAAAACACTTGCTTCGCTGTAATAACTAATTCCCCCCTTTTTTCCGTTTATTAGACGGAAGAAAACCGTGATCGCTCAATCATTGAAGGACGAAATTACGACGAAGCACACGATCCATGCAAGTTTCGGACAAGCTCACTACTTTGAGTTCCTGTTCACGAATCCATACGACCAGGATCACAACTTTGAGATTTCGTGGTTCGACAGCGAGTTGAGGTGAGGGGAAGCGAATGCGATCATTTTCCAGGTTCTTGGTGAATGTGCCTGACATTCTCTCATTTCAATTCAACCGTCCCTTCCTTTTCACTGCCTTCCAGGATCGTTTTGAATCCGGCAGAATGGAAATATCTCCGCCGAATTCATGGGCACGCTAACCTGGTTTTGAGCGAAGGTCTGATACTGCCAACCACCGTGGAGGATGTGGCCATCACGTTACGACCCGAAGGCACTAGTGCTGAGATATTCATGACCGCAAACGAGACTGTAGCAATCCCTTTTGTTTTCCAGAGCCTCGTGATGTCAAGGGGAGGCGGTAAATCCATTGAAGGGGCGATTGGACGCCAGCAGCCGGGATTGAAACATGGGGGAAGAGATGAAGGGATCTTGGGATGGGACGCGGGCGGCACTGGTAGAGTCATTGAGGTCAGTAAACATATTGGCATCTGGTTGTTATGCAACACAGACTGATTTCTGAAGAGGATCCTTTGAACCACTCTTGAACATACGAAAAAGATCGCGTTCTTGAATTCGACCAAGAAATCACCTGTATCTCTCCTGCAAGTCACCATCCAACCGCACCCACACTTCGCATCACGCTCCTTCCGAATTTTCAGCGCGGAGAATGAAAGCGTCCGGAAAGTGATTCGATATACACCGACGTCATTCGCGATGCCCTCCGTAAGCAACACCGTCTACGACTCAGCGAAACCGCACCTGAGATACCTGAGGTGCAACGCTCCAGATGTTGTTTGCAGCCTTTCGGACGACGTAAGTTCATTTCTGGCTATCTTGATTGTCAGTAACATTCCTCCACTGTTTGGAAGTTCGATACAATCGCTACGCCTGGTTGACCTCCCTCCTCTTTTGTTTCAGAAACATACCAACAACACGACGGAGCTTTCGTTCAAGTACCGAGCCGGCGCGGCCCCGGACACACGGATTCTGTACTTCCTTTTCTTCGATGATCCGTTCCACTGCTCGTTGTCCGAAATATGGCAGCTCTTCGCGCACTCTCTACACAGGTTTGTTTGTCTAGGCCAAATTTCACATTTTCAATCCCTACTCCTTGGTCCTCATTGAAATCTTCTTTCTTCGATATGTCCAATAGGATTGACGTCAATGGGATCTTAGGCCAAACAAACTCGGCATCATTAGTTCTACGGGGCCCCACGTTTTCTCGAACGGTGTGCTGCTATTCTAGCAAGCCGGACGAGCTGGTGGTAAGCAACCCGTGTGATTTTGGAACGTGGAGAAGGGATGGGACGAAAACAAATACCGATTTATCTGCTCTTTCATTTAGATTACATCGCCGAATCCATTCACGCTTGCGGCCAACACCTTGAACGAGGTTGAGTTCTTGCTGCGGCCAACGGACTTGCAATCGAAAGAAATCATTCTGAATATCGTCGGTAAGTTACACTCCGTCTTTACCGAGTTCGTTGTCATCTGCTTTTTCGCATTAACCTGTTGGTACTTTCTCTTTTCCCATGCATAGATGTGAATGCTCACACGCTTGTAAGCAGCTGGTTGATTGTACCCCACATCAACGCGCCGCTTGTGACCAAGTCATTCGAAATCGTTCTTCCACGAGGCAAATCCGCAAACAAGGTATGCCGACTTCTCAAACACCGCGCAATACCACCCCACAACCACCCCACGACCACAAAACTGATGAAATTTTTTATGTCGATCCCCCAACCATCTTTCAAACAGCGAGTTTCCTTCACAAACCCCTACTCCAAACCCAAAACCTTCTACCTCAAAACCAACAAACCCCACCTCGTCCAATTCAAAGACACGATATTGAACCTACAACCCGGTGAAACGCGGTACATTGGTCTACGGTTCATACCCCCCTCGTCCATGTCTTCGACATCACCCGCTGGTGCCATGACGTCTTCTACGTTTTCGGGTCAGTACCCGTCAACGCCGAACCCTACTGCGCCGTCGTTGGGGGCTAAGGGAGCTGATATATTGGTGTTTTTGAATGATGATATGGATAAGATTGAGGAGTGTTTGTGTATTAAGGT
>JADGJF010000530.1:0-18593 GCA_027596845.1 Quaeritorhiza haematococci | reverse complement strand
CGCCCCCGGGCGGGCCCGGGGGCGGGGCGGGGGGAGGTGGGGGGAATGAGTTTGGAGAGGGTGTCGACGGCTTTTTGACCGCGTTCGGGGCTGCGGCAGGCTTGTTTTGTCAAAATGTCACAAAGAGGCAGAGCATGATGAGTAAATAGTAAAAGAGTGATCTAAAAATGGTTCCTTCCCCCACAAAGACAAAGAGACCCGGCTTTCGACTACCTACCAAGAACGACATTCCAATTCCCCTCAACGACAAACTTCTTCGCCAGCTCAAATCCGAGTCCGGTATTCCCACCCGTAATAACTACGACCTTTGGCGCCATCTTCTCGCTCAAATCTCTATTTTGCCAAAGCGCGTGAGATGCTCTGGAAATCGAAAGTGCGCCTTCCAACCCCCTATTTTGAAAAGGGCCACGTTTGCAAGGTGCCACAGCGCTGCACAATAAGTCACACAACGAGAACTTGGTCGTTTGACATCTGGACGACCACCCACACCATTCGAGTTCGCATTTCGGCACGCTCTGGACGGTGTTGTGTTCGGGCGTTGAAATCGGGCGGGGCTTTAGAGCAAGAACGGATTGGACATTCTGGAGACCTTCGGGGACCGAATCTTCTGTCGGGGTTGAGGATCTCGGAGAGTGAAAGTT
The DNA here is from genome assembly GCA_027596845.1 of Quaeritorhiza haematococci. Classification (NCBI taxonomy): domain Eukaryota; kingdom Fungi; phylum Chytridiomycota; class Chytridiomycetes; family Quaeritorhizaceae; genus Quaeritorhiza; species Quaeritorhiza haematococci. Next base: position 17,952 of record JADGJF010000530.1, on the reverse strand, counting down.
TGCGTCGAGGCTTACCGCAAGACCTTTCTTTTGGGAGAGGCGGACTCGTGTTTTTGAGAGGCAGCAAACGTCACAAAACCTCCACGATCGCAAAAGTATGCAAAAAGGTGCGACAACGTTGAGTCGACGGTTGTCGAAACCAAGGGTACTGCTTCCTTCTGCCCCTCACGGAAACGGCAGAACCCCCGAGACGTGTACCTGCTCGTGCTGGTTCTCTTCATGGACGATCTCCGATGGAAAGGAACCGTCTTCGCGGCAAAGGATGGAAAGAAGGGGATCGATGGCTGGGTCTGGTTCAGTGCGTGGTCTGGGACCGAGTGTGCCGCGTTCGGCGGTGGTGGGGTCTGTACCTGTACCAGCTCGTCGGCGTTTTTATCACTCGCAACCCCGGAATTCACATCTATGGACACCTCGTCATCATCATTTTAGACATCATCGGCAACAGCAACAACGAGAATGGCCTCTTGCACTTCACACCTCAGGTTTGGGGACGAGTCATCACCAAACCAGTCCTGCATACCCAGTAATGTCGTCGTTGACTTCACAATTTTCTTCATCAAATCGATGCATGACGGGTTCGGGGAGGAAGCGCTCTTTCATGTGTCCGCATGTGACCTCTGGGACAATACCGCCTTTACTATCACCATTCACATTGGATGGTATGGGATTATGGGATAGTGTGGCTATTCGGTCGTATTCAACGACATGTCGTCCAGATGGGCAAGGAGTAGGTTCATCAGAGACTTCGGAAGCAAGTAGCACGTCTGCTACGTCATCTGTGGCCGCGGGGCCAACGGCTTCACCAGCGTCAGTCGGTCGCAAGTCATCCTCCAAGACCTCCAGGATTGACGGCCGGAAGCTCCCAAAGCATGGAAAGTATGCCAGTGGTGGTCGAAAGGTGCGTTCTCGGAGAAAAGCCACTCAACACCTTCCTGCGACTAAAGTCAAGCCCGCACAAGCCGTGAATGCTTCTCGGACGACTCAAGTGACCGCAAGCACCACAATGCTTCAAAATCCCGGCAGTATCAGTAGTCTCGATCTGTCAAAGTCGTCGTCAACATCCTCCAATGACGTCCCACCATCACTCCGTCGCGCACTCGCCCGCTGGCCCGACATCACACAATCCTTCACCGACCCAGAACGATTTCCCTACCCTATTGACATAATCACCCGAAAACAACTCGAAAGCCTCGCAACCGTCACCCTTGCCGCAGGTCCTACCACAGCCGGTCGGTATTCGTCCAAGATCTTACCGGGACTGAAACATGCGGTTTTGACCTGCCCGCATCCAGGTGCTACGGCGCATTTGGAATACACTGTGAGGGCTCTGGCGGCGGAGTTTGGGGCGAATGTGGTGGCTTTGGATTATCGGACTATTTTGTCAGCTGCGATGGAGATTCGAGAGAGGGAAGGGGTGGAATGGGAAGTGGGGTCGCCAGTGACGTTTTCTGATCAAGGTATGGTTTGATTGTCTGAAACTGCAATTATAGCGGGAGGAATCTGTTAACTTGTATGCTCTCGCCAGAGGAAGAGATTCTCAAATGCCATTTCCTCGTATCTTTCACAATCCCCACAGCGCAACAAAACTCGATTCCCGACTTAAAACTGACGCCGGCTTTCGCGCCGTCGGATTACAAAGAATTGTCCGCAGTCTCTGAGGAATACCGAGAGGACGTCGACGACGATGATTTCGCTTCAAAAAAACCAACAACCCGGGACGGGAGCCCCCTTTCTTCCATGCCGAAACCCACCGAGGACGAGGCCCTCGAAAACGATGAGGACGAAAATGACGACGATGAGTTCGATGATGTGGATATGGAGGACATGGATGATTCGTATGACGAGTTTTTCCATGCCATGTCTTCTGGGAAGTCCCCTCTCCAAGAGCTGGGGATCTCAACGGGTACAACATATGTCGTTGCAGATGTCGAGCAGCGGCAAGCTGCATCTAACCCGAGCACCCCTCGCAACTCGAACAGTAGGTTGATCCCTCCGGCGGGAGGCAAGATCTCGTCCATTGATAACTCGGGAAGTCACTACGATATCACGATACCTGACGAGCTTCTCCACAAGACGGTCAACGCCATCGGCGATTTGATTTCGGAAGAAGTAGTTAAGCGGGGCAAGGGCGGTCAAGAGCCACAGCCAGGGGCTAGCAAGCCGAGGTTCATCATATACCTCCAGGATACGACAGACCTCCTCCTTCATGGCAAGCAAAACGGGGTGAAGGTGCTCAAGACCCTCATGAATATGGTATCCGTTATCCAAAACAAGAAACCGGATCCTCAAACGCCGAATCCTTTCACCTCCACCCCTGATGGTACCCCCGCTCTCAATCACCTCGTCGGGAAAGTCCCTGTGATGTTCATCGCCGGATGCACCCCCTCCCTCGTCGACAAGGAAAACCTGACAAAAAAAGTCGATTTCTACCGCGACATGTACAGTGAGTTCTTCCTTTCCACTGGGCCCCTGACGGCCCAGGAACCGATTCAGACATCGTCCCTTGTACGACTGTGGGAGGAAGGTGGACCACTGTTTGCGACGCCACTCGATGGGATGAACCGCGAATTCGAGAAGGTCGTCATAAGTCCCCCAGCGCCTGTCTTTGCGCTGATGTCCAATGTGGGTGATTGGGACGCTAGATCCTCGTCATCGACCTCGACCTCGACCCGGTCGTTCTTGTCGGCCTTGTCCGCCGCTGGAACGGACAGAGGTGTCATTCCGGCGATCCTTCCGTCTTCTTCTTCAACTACTACGCCACCTTCGTCCACCTTGACAAGTATTCTGGAGTCCGCGGACTTGGCGCTGAGGGCGTGGCTACACCAGGTCGAAGAGGACCAGCGGTGGCGGATTCGAGAGACAAATTGGCGGAATGTGGAGGCTGTCTGTGAGGCGTGGGGGCTACATGTGAGAGGTTCGGATGATGTACTTGAAGGACCGCCGTGGGGGATGTACGTCCACGGGGGCGCTGAGGTGAAAAGAGCAAGTGATGAAAAGGAAGCGAGTTGGGTTGTGCCGAGTAAGTGTTCCCTTTTGGATATGCATCGGTGGAGCTGCGTTTTCTTTGCCTTGGAAATTGGGTTCACAGCGATCCCAACCTATCTGAAATTACCTCAACAAGTGATTCTCAATATTTGTATGTTTGTCTCCTTTGCTCCTTCGATTATTTTGCAGGACGCCACAGCCAGGGCACCTTCAAAATTCCTCCCTCTGACCAAAAGCTCATCTCCGATATGCTCGAACGCGAAGTATGGCCCATGCACAAAATCGAACGACTAGTTTCCCTTGCTGTGGCCGCTCGACTGAAAGTTGGCCGGGGCATCCGGTGCTCGGTTGATCCCCTCGCACCTGCCATCCCTCCGTCGCGTGCATTGGTAGTATCTTCTGGAGCCTCAAAAACTCTTGGCAGGGGACGCATTAGACGATCTCTTCAAACGCCCTTGCGCTGGCAGAATGTGAGCGGGAGAACAAGCACAACTCCCTCTGATGAGAAACTTCCAGAAATTACGACAGAGGGGATGGAATTGCCAGAATTTGACGCCGACGACACCCCGGCACACCACCGCCCGCCTCTTGACTTGAATCTATCCCACTTTTGTGAAGCATTATCCCTCATTGATGGAACCGACTTTGCAAGGAACGGGTTGAGGGTCATCAATCACCTTCAGAACTCGAATCTCGTGGATACAGAGAATCAGCAACAAAAATCAGGTTCGGGTCCAGGATCGGTTGATGCATTGGCTTCAGATGCGATACAAGCATCTGTGGATCCTGAGGGTGTTGAGGCGGGTGCGGTAGAGCATTCACAGCAGGGTAATGTGTGTGATAAGACTGAATCCGGGGACTCCACGCGCGGTGGTGGGGGGAAAGGATCGGGAGGTGCTACTCAGAATGCGGCGGGTGCCGCTCCGGGGAAGGGTAAGACCCCGAGCCAATCGGATATGTTGCGGAATTTGAAGAAACAGTTGGCGGCCAAGGGACTTTCCACGCATGAGAAGCGGATTTTGAATACTGTGGTGGATCCTGGTGAGCATCTTTTCTTTATCGCTCAGACTTCCGCCCTGTCGATTTTTTTTTTGCGCTTTCTATTGGTCATCATGTTGTTTTACAGGTTCGCAAACGCACATAACTTATTTTCATCCTTGCTTTTGCTCAAAAGCTGTTATCCCTGTGACATTCTCGGACCTCGTCCTTCCACCACCAACCAAACTCACCCTTCAAACCCTCGTCACACTCCCTCTCCTCCGTCCTGAGCACTTTGCAACTGGCATTCTCGGCCGGTATTCTATAAGCGGCGTGCTTCTTTTTGGCCCACCAGGTACCGCTTTTCGCCAACGCACTTCTGCACATACAGCATCATGATTGACACAAGTTTCCCCCCCTTCCCTTTCTGAACCCTAAATTCACATAGGGACCGGCAAAACAATGCTCGCCAAAGCCGTCGCCAAAAGCGGCGGCGCCCGCTTCATGGGCGTTTCCCTCAGCGACATATTCGACAAATACGTCGGGGAAGGAGAAAAGAACGTACGCGCGGTTTTCAGACTTGCGCGGAAGTTGAGCCCGTGTGTTGTGTTTTTGGATGAGGTGGATGCGTTGTTTGGGACGAGACGGAATGATGGGAGTCCATCGAGGAGAGAGGTCATCAATGAGTTTATGAATGAGTGGGATGGGTGAGTGTGGATTTTGGAGCTGCTCTTAAAAGGGAGATCTGTGATTTCGGTGCAGCGGGTTGGGGGTTGGGTGTTTTCTGCAGCATATTGAATCCTTTCGTGTTCTTTTTTTTGGATGGTCCCAGCTTGACGTCGAACAATACAGGCGTCATCGTCATGGCCGCTACAAACCGGCCCTTTGATTTGGATGACGCGATCTTGCGGCGGATGCCGAGGCGAATTCTGGGTATGTGATGGCTTCATGTTTTGTTCTGATGAATGTTGATCGATAAGTAATGGTTTGGGCGCAGATCGAATGAACTCAACCGTCTTTCGTCCTTTTCTGTCACATATTATCCCATCTCTTCCACAATAGTGGATTTGCCAAACGAAGAGCAACGACAGCGCATCTTAGAGCTACACCTCCGTGATGAAACATTAGACAGTTCAGTATCCACCGCAGACCTCGCAAAGCAGACTCACCTCTACAGCGGCAGCGATTTGAAAAATCTCTGTGTTGCCGCGGCTTTGACTGCAGTGAAAGAGCAAGTACTTCGGGAGGCTCTGGGTGTCATCGACAATGAGACGGCGGTTGATGCATCCTCATCAAACGAAACGTCTGAAAATCAGAAGGAGTACACCCCCGCTGAACTGTTGAAGAAACTGGAGAAAATTGAAGATTGGACGGAGGTTGTTTCGGGACGGAGTGGAGCGGGTGTGGGTGTCGGCGGGGTCATGAATAATGCAAAGACGGCCGATTCCAATCCTACAGCTGGTCCATCAACAACAACATCATCATCTGCATCAAAACCTCATCAGCGCATTTTGACAGCCGAACATTTCGATATCGCCTTCCGTGAAGTTCCGCCCTCACTCACTGACGAAATGGAGACGTTGGTCGCGTTGAGGAAGTGGGATAAGATGTTTGGGGATGCTGCGACAAGTAGGAGGGGTGCCAAGAAAGGGTGGGGGTTTGAGGTTTCCCCGAGCGGTGGATCCATTGTCCAGGGGGCTGCCTCTTTTGTTGGGAATGGGGATATTGTACCCACTACGACGACAGTACCGAGCATGCGTAGGAGGAGGACATGATTGATTCCACGCTGTGCTACGAAATCTGTGGTCGATGGCGGGGTCGTTCCTTTTTTTTTGGTTGCGGGGTCATTGGGCTTTTGCCCTGGATATTCTGATATGAACAAACATATTGTATGTATAGGTAGACCCAGCGTTCCCCACGAGAACGTCTGGCGCGGATCCATCACTGTAATGATAGATGAACAACACGAAGCATTTATTTAGCGTTTCTCATTCGATTTGGAAGAGCAAGGTGGATAAACCTGGCCTGAGTTTTAGTTTTGTTGTGTGCTTTTGGGTGAGCGAAACAGCTCGTCAATTGCACGAGAGTCTGAACAGTTCTGGCTGCGTATCCGTGTGGTCCAGCCGCCCAGTTGACCGCTTCGGACTGCCGACGAAAGTATAATCAGATGTCGCCCGGTCCAAATACATCAGGGGAAGGGTGCTGGCAAGTGACTAAATACTTGAGGTGGTGTCGAATGGCCTTTTTTCAACTGCTCCGATCAAATTCCAGACAAAGCCTCTACCACTGCAGTCCATCACCTATGAATGTTACAGAAAACAGAATCACATATGAGTCAAAGGGACAGACAAATGTTTATAATGAGATGTAGTCATTTGTTCACCTGCCGAACCACGTGCTAGGGCCGGGACTCCCCGTTCGGTCATTTCGATCTGGGACCCGTCGCCTTTGACTATCAGGGGTGAATCCCACCCCGTACTCGGCGTACATGGGCATTGACTGCACCATGGGTGACGAGCTAGTGGTGTGTAAGGTCGAAATCGAAGATGCTGGAGATGGGCCGGGGGTCATGCGTCGAGAGTGGAACCGGTTTGCGATGACTCGGTCGAAGAAATCGTGGAACTGTTGGGATACCGCATTATACGTGTCCCAAGACACTGCTGACTAGATTATAATGGAAGCATTAGTACGTGCGGCTCTCTTTCATTGTTTTTGTTGACAAAATCTTGGAGGAGAGGGCTATACCAAGTAGACGTCATCAGAGTTGTGCTCGTTAGAAATGCTTGAACGTCGATGCTGTCGTGCTGTGTTTGCTTTCAGGTCCGTCTTGGTTCCCACCACTAATATGGGCGTGTTGGCCAGGGACGGTCCAACGCTCAACTCAAGATCATAATCTGCCAAAGGAAACGGACGTCAAGACTGACATGATAAAGTGCTGTCCTTTCTCGCAGAACAACGCCACACGAAAGGTACCTGTTGTCGCAACTGACTCCTCCGTCTCTTTGTGAAATATCTCCCCCGTCCACCGTCTTAGGTTCTGGTACGATTTTCGATTTGAGGCGTCGTGAACCAGGATGACACCGTCAACGGACCTGTAGAACACTGTTCGGGATTTTGGGTGTTTGCATGATCCAGCGACTTCTAGGAACTCAACAAAGTATTGCTTATTCTCTCTTGTGAAGGTGTGGATCTAGATAGAGGATAAGGAATATGCAAGTTAGCAAAAAGCACAGAAAAATGGACCTCGTGGCGAGCGCCGGGGTGATATGCATACCTTTGTTTGTAACGAAAATCCGACAGTCCATGTGTGGCCTTTGGCGACATCATCGTTGCAGAGCAGATGCACGAGGGAGCTTTTTCCAACACCTTAGTGCATAATTCAGTCGAAGGTCGAAAAGTAAAACCGTCAGGTCCACACATTTCACTTCGCAAGTTGATAGCTTTCAAGGAAACAGTTACCTTACCTGGATCTCCTACAACCAGAACTCGTACTGTGCTAACCACCCAAAGACCGTTCACAAGTAAGTGCTTTGTATGTCGGTTCAAGGGCACCCGGTATTCGACGAAGTACTTTTCTTTTGTGCGGTGATGGTCATGAGAGCCACCTACAAGAAACCCTGAGAACGCACCTGAATTCAAAGTGTCGAGTTCTGTGGATGAAAACATATCGATGCTGTATTTGAGAAAGGTTTGAGATTGTGTGTGAAGGTCTTCAAGCTCCCAGATTCACGTAAACTGGCCAGCGTCGTTTCACAAAGGTTGCAAAACTCAGCGACCACCTTTCATTTTCAGCGAAAAACTATGGACAGGTAGGCATATGACGTCCCCCGGAAGGGTCCATCGACGCTTCCCAGCGGCTTCCGCATTCCATTTTTGACGATCTTGCTGATATTAAGATGTTTCATTATCGCTCGTTCACGTATAGAGTTCTGCTAGAGAAGATCAACGACAAGAACCTGCAGATGGCGGTTGAAGATGCATGCAAGGCCCATGCACCGACGGCCCCTGTCTTTGCCCGACTCATTCGATACTTCTGCCATCATCTCGAAAATGGAGACTCGTCTGCATCTTTACCGACCGCAAAGAAACGAAAACTCGACTCCGACAACAAACTGACAGCAGCGACACCACTGGGTGGGGACGGTGAGCTTTTGTACACAGTTCACGATATGTCGTTCAGCAATCCGAGGAAGAAGCTGGACATGAAACTATACGAGCGCGTCATCGTCTTGTATTCGACGAAGGAAGGATCGGTGGAAGCGAAATACTTGGTAGCAGACCTCTCCGACGTCTTAGTCTTGCCAACGCCGAACAAGACAAAGCCACATTGGACGGTTGCTTTCGTCTTCCGCCAACAACAGCAGCCACAAAATGGATCTTCGGGGGCCGCATCCAGAACGGAGCCAGTTCTTTTCGGGTTCGATGATAAGGGTGGAAACCTGCGCATATCCGACGGGAAAGCAGGCACTACAACTGTTATCGAGAAGATTGAGAGCAACAAAAAGCCGATAGTCGAAATCTTGCAGAAAGTTTTTTCGAAGACAGTTATTGAACCCAACGGGAACGTTTTTGCTTCGGCGAAGTCGCGAACGGCGAAGGGCGCTCTTCCACAGGTTCATCTGGAATGCTATCTCAAGGCCAAAGAAGGGTAGGTCTGGGATAGCACGGATTTTCAGTCGGCTGCCCGGATCTTTGGTACAGATGCTAACTAGTTTCATTTGCTTTCGTGACGTGACCGCAGATTCTTGTATTTTTTGAAACAGGGCTTGTTCTTTGGTTTCAAGAAACCCTGCTTATTCATGCCGTTGGCATCGATAGAGAGCATGAGAATCTCCAGCGTCACTTCGAGAACCTTCAACCTCCTTGTCAAGGATGCGCGATCGAGAGGCGACGGCGGCAGTTCAGAGGATGGAGGTGGTGGAGAAGAGTATGATTTTGCAATGATCGATTCCCAAGAATATGAAGGGATCCAAAACTACATCGCCAAACACAAGTCAGACTGGAAGATGGATACAACGACAGGCCAGATCAAGAAACACGACCCCGCCGAAGATAATGCTGAGAGCAAAAATGGTGCAGAGGCGGAGGCAAATGGGATCTCGAGCACGGCTGACGACGATGATGAAGAGGAGGATGAGGATTACGCTATGCCAAGTGATGACTCCGAGGTTGGTGAAAACCAGTTTTACTCTGTTCCCTTGTTTACGAGGAATTTGTATTGACTAATCTGCGCATGAACACCAGGTCGACGAGGAATATGATAGTAGTGCAAGGGGGTCGGGCGACGATGGAAGCGACAGCGATAGTGACAGCGATTCAGAGGAGTCGGATGGAGAAGCCGAAGGCGATACGCGACAAAAATCAAAGGAAGCTAAGCCGTCACACTCAGATGAAGGAGGTGATGAGGAAGATGAAGACAGCGCGGTCGTGGAAGAATTTGATGAGCTGGGTGAATAAGCCAGAATACCCTATTGGAAATTGTATTTATCGTTTAAGGAGAGACATTGTATCAAGACTGTTACAACAACACGTTATGGTTCTGCCGAGGATTCCCTGCTTCTTTTGCAATTTAAGTAAAACGAGGTAATTATAATATGCTGCGAGTACGTGAAGTTGTTCCAAGTAACATGACGACGGTTGCATTGCGGTCCGCCCGCAAATTGCATGCAGAGTCATGTTCACGAGCGGAGTTCGAACCGTCAATGCCTTTATGTTGCCCTTTTTATTGTACCTCAAGCTGTCAAAGTTTTGCTCAAAAGTGCAAAACAAACTCGACCGTGATCTCCGCTGGGAGGAGTTCCACCGAATCTCGAGCCCCGACCAGCTCCTATCTCTGACGAGCGGACGCCGTTTCCAACACTTACGATATCATATCATGCTGGTGGGCTTGCTTACGAAAGCTTAGGTCCATTTCGGTTCAAAGCTGTCAGGAGACATGACCTACGAAACTCAGTACTTACCAGCCCGTGTCTAAATGACTGGAAAACCAGAATGTCTAGCCGGAGTGATCCTCGCCAGGAGGGGTCTTACAAGAGGAAGTCGCGAGGTGAACACGATGATGACCCCCGAAGGAATAAGCGCAGTGCACGGCAAGAGAGGTCGCCCTCTCCAAAACGGCCTTCGAAAGCTCGGGATTCTGGCAAGAAGAAGAAACTCTGCCGCGACTGGGAGAGGGACGGAAGATATCCTCGCGGGAATTCCTGCTGGTTCGCTCACGGCAATGCAGACCTAAGGGAAGACTCGGCGGACTCCGAGTCTCTTTCGCGTTGGTCCTCAACTAATCCTGAACGGTCACATACAACAAGCCGCTCATCCAACCACGCAGAATGGCAGTCTAGCTACGAACTGACACGTCCAAGTTCATCACGATCTGGGTCGCGGCAATCGGACAGGGCGGAGTCAAGTGAACGGGACACGAATTCATACAGAGCACGAACTCGAAGTTCTGAGAGACAAACATCTCCTCTTAGGTTTGAGTATTCACCACGGGACAGGGACAGAGACAGGGACAGGAGCAGTATCATTGAGCGGTCATATGATCATCAAACGACGGATTTCATTAGAGGCAGAAGCTCTGCAGAGGTGAGGTTCCGACTACGATTACCGCTCTCTATCAATCCCAAAGTATTGATGGCCTTTCCTTCCTTGATCAATACAATATTGTATTTACTAGACCAGGACACGTGAAGAAGAAAATGGAACATCCTTTCGTCCGCCCCCGCCGCGATCAAGCTTCCTTAATCAACCCCTACCTCCGGTGAGGACCACAGATCGTGGACAGCGGCTGGAACGAATTTGTATTAATGAGCGCAAGTTTCCTGCCCAATGCTCTAGCCAAGCTACCGTCCCGAAGCGATCAGATCTCCATCTTGTTCTCCACCACCACAATCTTCAACCCCACCTCCCCCACCTCAGGTGAGACAGGAGATTCTTTTTTCAAATGCGTGGAAAGAGGGTGGTATTAATGAGTCGGTTAGCTCCCGGAAAGTCAGCCAATATTTTCTGCAGAAGGTATTCGATCACCTTCAGGCTCTCCGCCACCACTTCCCCCAAATCATCCCCCACCCCCAGTGCCTGAGGTAAGGGAGGAGTACGATTGTGTGTAATGCGTCTCTAAAAAGCGAACCTCACTGATGAAAACCTTCCGGGATCAATGCAGCGATTCTACTATCACCAAAGGGAAATCAGATCGCCTTCTGGTTCCCCCCCGCCACAGTCTTCCAGCCATCTAAATCCGAACATGTTTTTTGACGACAGGGAAATAAGATCGCCTTCTGGTTCCCCCCCGCCACAGTCTTCCACACATCCAAATCCGAACATGTTTTTTGACCAAAGGGAAATAAGATCGGCCTCCGGCTCCCCGCCGCCACAAGCTTGCAGCCATCCGACCATGCCTTATGACCAAAGGGAAATCAGATCGCCTTCTGGTTTCCCCCCGCCACAAGCTTCCAGCCATCCGACCGTATTCTTTGACCAAAGGGAAATCAGGTCGCCTTCTGGTTCCCCTCCTCGTTCTCTATCGCCAATGAATCCTCCGCCAAATCCCTCGCAGGTTTGAGACAAGAACAATGATTCCTTTATGTACTGAGCCATAATGTTTGTCATGATGCTTAACGACGATTTTCACTTCCGTGTTTAGCCAGAGTCGCCACGACCGAAAGTACGCCCATTCTCCTTGCGGGCACCACCGCGACGCCCGGTCGGCAATTTACCCAAGAGTTTTCGAGAAGATTCTGAATCCACCGATGGCGATTCCAGGTCCCGAGGTGGAAGCCAAGATCGAGAATCAAATCGATCGACCACATCGCATGTGGTGCAAAGTTCGAGGCAACCCATCCGTGCAGAAGATTCGATTGCACCGTATTCGGAACAGCTCGCCGAACCGCGACTCAGTGCGGAGGAAGGGAGTCTACTCTCGCGCGGGTTGATTGATGAACACTTGCAGCCAAAATTCTTCCTGGGCGGCATGGATCTTTGGGCCCCACTTTCAGATGAATGGCCTATTGAAGTCGAGTATACACCGACCAGATTCTCAGAAGATCTTCGCCAGTTGTTCTCAGAATCGAGGTTTAGGTGTATCAGCGTTCGAAGTCGGATTTTGAAAGAGGCGTATCAAAAGGCTTATGGCTTTCCCCTACGATGGAAAGCATCGACTTTCCCTCAGCCAGATAACGACTATTTTATGGCGGCTTGGTATCTCGACTGGTTGAAATCGATGTGCGAGCATGTGGAAGACGATGAATTAGAAGTCCGAAGGTTCAGTGAAGGGGGTGAATTTTTCTTGATGCGGAAGCAAATGTGGACGAATCACCCTTATGACGACCTCACCCTCAAGTTCACCCGCAAAAAGAACCGCATCAGCTTTTCTGCCAGTACTGCAGAACCGGTCGCTGAAATCGTACACGGCATCTTAGGGGACAACGGCTTCATGTCAGCAGAAGATTTGACCGGTCTGCTGGGTCTGTTTTTCCCGGACGTTGACATTCCTGTGAACGCCGTCGAGAATCTCCCGAAACAAGAGACATCTGCACCGTCTCTTCATTTGGTGCTGGGCAATTACGTCTGCACCAGCGAAGATATCGCCGTCGAAGAAAGTATGGCTGGGCTAAAGCTCGATGTAACGGATCTCTTCGTCGATTTCGCATTCATCGAGTTGGAGTCGATCCCTGAATGGTACCGTCGTATATACGGGCAACCGATGGTTTGGGAACCGCTCGCTTACAGCAAAACGACAATCGACGACTTTCTCCGTCGTTACATTCTACAGCGCTCCCCTGATCTCTCGTGCACCAAATACTGCGACAGAACGTGGGTGTATTCGAAGAAGATGCAGCCGATGTGGATGAAGCGGAAGAAGAGTTTGAGGGATGCTTGGGCAAAGGGGACTCCTGCGGAGCTATTCGCCATTGATGTGCTTGATCTCGTTCCGCCCGGAACGCAGTTGGGGGAGGAATCGTTTTGGTCCTTGATGGAAAAGATCAGCGAGGAGTCGAATAGGGGTGTTGAATTCAACAAGCGCAACGTTTTACGGGGCTGCCGCACACTATCCGAAGCCATTAACGTCCATGGAAAATCATACTCCAAAAAGCATGCCGAGAAATTCTGGCTCTCCATGCCATACTATGACACGGTACGTTATGATGGGGAAGACGCCGAATGCCCGACCGATATGCAGTGGCATGATGATGGTGGGATGAACCAATCGATGGCAGAATTTGGCGGAGTTGATTTGACGAAGACGACGTCTCCAATGGACGTTGGCTCAATGGGGAAAGTGCCCTTCGAGACCCATGCACGTGTACGCAGCGGCAGCAATTCTATACCACCTTCACCTTCCGTTTCAAATACACCATCACCGATGCTGCAAGCAGGTTTGCCTCTGCACTTCACCATTCCGATGTCGCCAAGCCGCTCAGAGTCGTCTACGTCGAGTTATCAGATGAATCTTGAGGAAAACGAGAGAAGGATCGTTGATAAGTTGGAGGCGCAAATCATCACGATGATGGAAGTTCAGCAACACCACATCTTCGCGTTTGAAGACGATCTCCTGCGCTTCTACAAACAACATCAGGGTCGGGATTTGGACTTGCCCTCCGTGCCACAGTTTCGAAAGAATCCGAAGTCGTTTTTGAAATATCTGACGCGTCGCACGCAGAGCGCGGTCCCCAACTTCCGGAGGATTGAAGTTCCGGTACCAAACATACTCAACAGCAGCTTAACCAACGTGCCGCAAAATCCGGTTTACTATATCGAAAGCCGGTACAGCGCCCTCCACCGAGCCCTGCGTACCAAAATCTCGGACGACGTCGCGGTGTGTCACCAACTGGTAGAAGTCGAAACGCCAGTACACTGGTTGACCCTCTCATCCCTGTACATATTCGTCAAGGACGCAAAGGTGACACCGTCGGGTAACGAAGAGGATCATCAACGATTTGTCCGTTTCTACGAACAAACGCACCAAATGGGCCAATGCTGTGCTTGGCATGACGAAGGCAAGAACCGTATCAGGATCATCAACCCGCATTTTAACAAGAGGATGCGGTCAGTAGGTCCCAGTGCTTCACCGGCTCCTCCAACTGGTGTACCCGGAGTACCACCAGCGCTCTTTCATCAACCTGCTGCGCCGGCCGTGGCAGGTGCACCGCTGTACGCGTCACCGACACTTTTGCAGCCGAAAAGCCAAGCCGGGCGGGTCCCATTCATATACCCAGATAGACAACTTCAAATACAATCCCAACCTGTTGCACCAGTTGCTGGCGCGATAAGCCCGACTCTTCCCGTCGCGGCGAGTCCTCAACTGAGTCGACTCCAATCCCCGATTCCACAACCACAAAACCAGCTGCAATTCCAATCCCAACACATTGCACCACTTGCGGGCGTGATAAGCCCGACTCTTCCCCCGGAGGCACACACTCAGCTGAGTCAACTCCAATCGATCATTTCAGCCCACCTCCAGACACCTAGCCCCGCCCAAGTTATCATCAGAAGTACACCTACACCTCCACCACCGCAACGACCACAGCCTGGGCCTTCACCGGAGGCGGTGGATGACATGGACTGGGCACGAACATGGACAGGCGATGAGGAAGCTGAAGAGATGATGGACATTTTGAGTCTTGGCTCTGGTGCCTGCTTATCGTCAACTGTGCAATCTGATCTCCTATACATGGAACGATTCTGTGGAGGAATGTCAGAGGTGGATGTCAATGGAACTTGTCGGGAATGGATGAAAGGGACGAGCGTGAGGGCGATGGAAAAGACCAAGGCGTATTTCGCACGACGACACTTTCTGTTGCGGCAACAGGATCTGTTTTGAAAGGCCGAGGGGCGACGAGGTTGCGGAGGATCGTCGGAGGGTTTGGATTGGCAGCGTTGATGGATGAAATAGCTGAAAAAAAGGAGTGGATGTAAAGGGGAGGAAAAGAGTTTACGGAAAACTTGTTTCCTTTGTTTCGCGTAAAAATGATTTTGGAACCAACCGCCTTGGCTGCACCTCATTTGTTTCTTCCCACGCATCTCTCCAACTGAAAAAGCTGTTGTGCTTGTTGGTTTGTTTTTGTTTTGTGTTTTTTTTGACACTTTGACCACTTTTGAATCACTTGTATTTTGTTAATTCCTAGCATGTAAACTTGTTGAAAACGGCCCGTAGTGGGTATAGATTTTGCCGAGGAAGTAACTTACTTCTTTGTCTAGCGTTGACCGAATGGGCAGGATTATGTAACTCTCAAGCACCCGGTGAGGACATAGGCAGGAGGAGCGAGAACATTGGGAAGGGCTCATAACCTGTCAGTGTTGTGAGCGTGATTGGAGGTCCATGCAAAATACCTCCAGGTCGCCTACAAGTGACTGTCGCCAGAGCTGAGCTCCTCACGTTCGATCAGATCTTTTCTTTGTGCTGTGTCCTTTTTTGCAATTGTAGTGTCTTCCAGAGTGTATTTACTGTTATCATTTGGGATATCTAGTTGGAATATGCTACCACATACACGCAAAATACTCGGGACATTCGTCTTAATTCGACACGAACTCATGGCCCAATCAAGGCAATAACCACGGACACATTATCCGCCTTCCCCACCCACCTCGCCACAGCCTCCTTACAAAGCGTCTCGCAAATATCCTGCGCCGAAACATACGGTCTCGGACTAGTCTCCCACAACTCCGAAACCCTCTCAATCACCGCAAGATCGTCCTCAAAACCCTTTGAATCCCACAAACCGTCTGATGCGAGTATCGCAAGGTGGAGCTTGTTTGGTTCCAGGGGTTGGGAGATGAGGTGGGGTCGCGCGGTGATGAAATCATCCATGACGATGGGCTGGGCGATGGCGATGTTGCCGCGGTCGTAGTGGAAACGGACGGTGTTCCAGGGCCATTTGTAGCGGACGTCGCCGAGGGCGCGGGTCATGTTGATGGCACCTTTTTTTGTTTGGTGGGGATGTCGATGAGGGGTGGGGGTATGGAGGAGATATCAGATTGGATTAAAGACGCAGATCAGGTTGGGAAGACGACCAACTCTAGCGAGGCAAACTCACCGACTCGTCCTGCGACAATACGTCCACCTGCCAATTGTACGCGCATCTTCTCGGATTTTGCGTCAGGCGTATCATCATGGGTCAGACGACGTACTGTTGCTGGCACTCCCTTCGCCAAGGGGACTATCGTTTCCGGAGCAGATTCCTGCATCGCCTCATCCGCATCCTTCAATATATCCACCTCCTTCCCGCCTCCTTCCTGCCGCTTCCCAGAACCCTCCCCCGGCCGTGCCTCAAAATCCACAATCTTAGCCCCCTCAGCCTTCGCAATCTGCACAAACTCCTCTTCCGGTTCCGCCTTATCCGTCGACGCAAGAATCGCCCTCGAATCTCCCACATTAGCAACAAGTAGCCTCTTCTCATCCGGCAAAAACAACACAACCACAGCAGTCGCTCCCCCCTTTGGTGGCGGGGTACCCCCCTCCCGCATCGCCACGCGTCCCAACGCAACATCCTCCGGCGTACCCCCAATGATCTGCTTCTCAATCTCCCTCTCCTCGGCGTCAAACCCGTTGCGTATTGCATCCTCCCAAGAAGGGGTGAAACCGGGGTAACGCGCGGGATCGTACCTTTTCGCATCGATAATTTTGGCGTGGAGATTGTTTGAGGCGTGTTCTGAAACGGTATCACCGCCGTGGCCGTCAAAGACGGCAAAATAGGCGTGGTCGGCGGGCCAGTCGGTTACGGTGCAGTTCCAACGGGACATGGGTGATGTCAGATAATGGTGTTGAGGTTGGGGGTGCGTGTGTGGGTGGCCGTGCTGGTTCTTGGTACTTGGTCGGTCGAAGGGGTCGGATTCGGGGGTGTGATGAAGGGGGGTTGCGTCTCGACGAGCGGCGCTGACTGCTGTTTGGCAGATGTGAACTTCATATCGGTCTTCTTGGTACTGCCTTTTCTCAAAAGAGAGCGGAAAGGCGTTTGAGCGAACCGCACCTTCTGAAAGCATTAGGAAATTGATGGAATTGAAAGCGTGTTTGGCGTCTTTACCTCCCGCCTTGCAGCTGTGCGGCTCCGAAATCCAAGATTCTCATCTTTCCGACCGTCTCTAAGTTCCAAACCTTTGCACGAATGTGACAGTCACAGTTTGTTTCAGGTAAGTCGCGACGTTACAGTAAGTCTTGGGCTCGAAAGAGATCTAGAGAGTGTCTAGACGGTTGAACGGCATGTGCTTCCTTCCCAATCGAATATTTCTTTTACTGGAAAGTTGTCTTGTGTGGGGAGGCATATTTGGCCATGATATCATTTTGGGAGATAACTAAAAGGATCCTGGACTTCTTTTCTGACTTGTTCCTCTGCACAAAAAAAGACTTTGAGGGGGAGTGTCAACCATCTCCCGTCCATCATCCGCGGCAAAAAATAATGAGAGACCGGGCTCCATGCTGGACATATGGTCAGGATCCCTTTCCTTTTGTTGTCCCAGATCCAAGTCGCGGAGTCGAACCCAAACAAAAACAGCAAAAGGGAAGAGCGGGTTGTCCAGTTCCGCAAACCAGTTTCTAATAGGGTGTGTTCGGACCCTGTTCTGGATGACGTGAGATCAAATGTCCTAGTCAGCATGCCGTGTTGATTAGAAACCGCAGAATTGGTTCTTTTACGTAAACCTCAGTGAGCATGATTTGTTGGGGTTTTTGGGTTCTTTGTTTAGGGTCACACAAGGAGCCAGTGTTGAATTCAAAGTCCGCTCCCAAAAGTCCGCTCCTACCTGCTCGCTTACATCAGCACCAGTACCAGTGTCCTAACGAGTGTCATCATAACCTGATCAATCAGCCATGATAAGAATCATGACGGGTCCTCGTAACCTGATAAACATACCACACACATAACTCATCATTCCTTATCAGTGCGCTTTGTATCAGTGGTTGACCTAAAATGTTTTTTTTGGTTACAATGAATCCAACTTGCTGTCCCCGCGCTCTCGCGGGAGACCACTTTCCACCCCAACCTCCCTCCATCCCTCCAC